>NW_010729174.1:824487-935852 GCF_000365185.1 Nelumbo nucifera
TGTACAAGAAGAAGAAGAAGAAGAACTTCATTGTATAAATGATTATATATTATATTAATGTATATAATATATGCATATAAATAAATAAACAATTTGGATATCGGATCAAATCATTTAATATTTGAATTCAATCTAATTAAATAATTGGTCTGAAAATGATATTCAAAATTGACCATTAATACTAATAAATTATTCAAATTTGATTTGATCACCTTGAATCTCCAATTCTAATTTAAAGTTTTAAATACCATTTAATACCTAGGTTCAACTATGATATCGAAAAAACGTTAACCAACCAACTAATATCATAAAAGTGTAAATTGATAACCAATCAAGTGGCATTTATCAAAATTCATACCAGGATTTTGATTGATGAAAGCTCTTCTACAGTGTGAGAAAGACATGATACCAGAAGGGCTTTGACCAATCAACCCCCCCCCCCCTCCTGAATTTGGTTATAATTACTCTTTTACCCTACGCCCATGCTAACGCGTCATGCACACAAATCTTCACAACAGTTCAGTCCTTGGTGAGGATACATATTGGGAGGTTTAGGAGGCAGGGAAGGGTCTAGAATTTATAAAAATCTTTACCAAAATCACCTCATTACTATCTCTATCCTTGAATCTACCGCTAGAGCTTGGCTGAAAATGCAATATCACCTTAACCATCCCTTCCCAGGGCAAATAAGAATTAGCTGAACACAATAACAGACTCTATAGAGTCAATGATAATGTTCTACACAATAATAAAAGGGGTTTTTGTAGTTCAATCCATCCCAGAAATCTGAATCCCACCATACAAGTAGAATGAATCTTGACCGTGGATTGATATTAAATTCATGACTATATGAAACCCACTCCTTTCACAGGGAGACCCACACCTTCGCGTTCAATTAATCCCAACTATCCACTAGGGCTCCAAGAAATTAGGGCCGGCTGTCTTTAGTGCTGACAAGTTAAGGTTCACGTTCTTGGTTTCTAATTGTACACACCGTCGTATGTTCCGTAGCAGTCTGACAACATTGGTGTTATAACTTAAACGTGTGAAGGTGAATTACATGTATGCCTTCGATCTTTCCACACCGGCTGAGAAAGAAATTAGATACAAACAAAAGCAACTCATCTTTATCGACTGGTCAATTGCGTGCCACTGTCGCAGTGCCACCCACCGGCCCTCTGTTAAGTACTTGAGTTTCTCGTTGGTTGTAATGGAGACATAAATAATGTTTGGTTTGAAGGAAAAAGGTAAAAAAAGGAAGGAAAAGATAAAAAAACTTATACAAGATTTATAAAAATTTTTCTGTCTTTCCCTTTCTTTTTTCTTTACTTTTTCCTTTAAACCAAACACATAGAGATGGAATTCCACCTTCACCCGGGACTATCCTTGTTGTGTATTCATTTTGTACACATCACAAAGTTAAATCCAAATACCATATGTCATATATGGTAAGTATTTTATATCAATGTTTTAAAATGTAATTCAGAAGTAGAATCATTTTAGCTATCGGTTTTGGGTTAATGGTTTGATCGTATGGTTCTAATGGATAGTTCATTTCAATTTAAAAAAATAATAATAAAATGGCCAAAACTATTGTCAAGGTTGAACGGTTAATAATTTGACTGTGTGGGTCAATGAATCACTGACCAAACCAATAATTTTGGGCAAAAATAGGTTATGTGTAAAACGGAACAGGATGCCTGAATGGTTTCTGGCCTGAATGGTCCAACCATGTAGATCGACAGACGACAGTTCAAAAACCATGCTTTATACACAAATTCTGATGGCACATTCGTACTTTTACACTAATTACAGAGCACACCCCACACACATACGCGTCTCATTATATGAGATGTTTCCAATGCACACAGTTCTCTCATGTTGAGAAATTAGAGAAGGCACCTTGGGATGTTCGGTTTATTTCTTTTGACATTGCTGGGAGATCCTTCCCTCATTTGATTTAAAAGTTCTTCTGTGTAAAAAAAAATTAAAAAAAAATGGAATCTACCATCCAATGCAGCAATGCTGTCCTAAAATTGTTACTCTTGTAGTCTTATTTCAAACAAGTTGTTTGCATCAGCCAGGATTCAGGAGTGTTGGTCTGTGCTTGTGGTACAACAAATGATTATTAATAATCTTGCCCTAATTATAATTGGGTTGGGAACTTGGGATGGGTTTTGGTTGGTTAGGCCGGGTTAGGTTGGGTGGAGGCCAGTCCTAACACAATTCAAGTTGTCAAACTCCCAACTGATTGACCCGGCACTGACCCAGCTTTTTAGAAGCTTTTGCTTTCAAATATAATTTGTTGATGGACACATATATATATTAATATATAAATTTATAGATATATTGTATATATATACACATATGAAGGCATATTGAATTTGGGTTAGGTTTAATATGGTAAGGTACAAGGCCTCAGCCCTAATTCAATCAGAAGTTAAGTTGGATTCATAATTTTTAACTTTAACACAACCCAACTTAGACCAGTTGAGTTCAATCTAACTTAATCCATTTCACATTAAGGTTTTAATAATTTCTAGGTCTGTCATAAATTATATTAATTTGACTTGATTCCATACATTTATTAAATAGGGTCAGCATTGGATCTACCCAGACCAGCACGACCCGTGGACAGCACTACAAGTGATCGTCCATGATAGGATGCCACAGTGGGATATGAAAATAAGATGAGAAAGAAGGAAGATGTGTGGTGTCCTCTTAGCTCCATTATGTCACCCAGCATCACGATCCCAACGCTCTGTAATGTGGTTGACAGTAAACTGATTAAGTATTATGTGCTGCATGCTGTTACCAACTGTCCCAACCTACCCACCAATTTTGAGTCACTCGGTAGAACTGTGGAAGGTGAATCATTCCCCCCCTTCATCCAACCCCAGCATCCATGAGTTTTTGGGTACTTTTTTCCGTTTCAGCCACCAAACTATTGTTAGTAAACAAAACAACACGGCTCGACTTTGGACCAGTTCAGTACGATGGTACATGGGTCGTGTCAGGCTTTGTACGATCAAGCAGGCCATGTTGGGGCTAGAGTTTTAGGTTCACGGGCCAGATCAGCATGGCATGATCGAGCGAGCCGTGTTGTCCATGGCCCATGTGTCGGCACAGTTCATATATATTATTTATATATGTTATATATAATATATTATATAAATTATAATTAAATAATACTATAATATATAATATATTAATAAAATAAATAATTGTTTTTTATTTTGTTATACTAATTTATTTAATTATTGTATATATAAGCAATTGTATACATCAAAATTCATATAAAATTAAAATATTATTTTTTTTTCAATTTTTTTAAATAATTTTGACCCGGTCCACAGCACAGCACGGGCCCACACGGGCTTGAGCTGTAGGCTATGCCAGACCAACCCTACAAGTTATCCCAAGAAAGAGCGGCATGACCCATTTTACACCTCTACAACTGGTACCCAAATGATCATAGTTTAACAGGAATTTAATGAATTGAGCTCAAGAATCGGAGCCACAGAAACGGTTCAATAAATGAAAAGGGCAGAAAAATGGTAACAAGTATTTCGAATTGGAGAACAAATTGAATCGAGAGATAAATGGTAATCTAGTGCACAAGGCTCCGCTAATGCGGGGCATATGTATGCAACCTTACTCCTATACATACAGATAGGGGGTGCTTTCAAGATTTAAACTGTGATCACCCTGGTTGCAATGAAGCAACCCAATCGTCGCAATTGGATTGAGATATGATGAAAGAAATGAAGAAGCTGAAAACATTCACAATTGCATCGATGGCCGTTGTCCCAGAAAACGGCCAGCTCCACACGGGTGCCACATTAGAAAAAAATGGTACGTGAAGAAACACAGGCTTATTGGGGACTGTTATTCCCGAAAACAATCACGCCTTATAATTTGGAAAAGTATGATCTGAGAAAACGTTGAAATTGATGTTTTCTCGTTTTCAGAACTGTTACCGTCAACGGTACTATGATATGACACTGGCATCATGTAAACTATTGAATAATGTGGATCATTGCTAAAAAAGGGGCCAAACAAAAAGGAGCCATTGGATAATGCGGATCAATCATATGTTATATGCCAAATGAAAAAAGAGCCGTTTTCTTAGAAAACGGTGCAATAGATCCTCATCCATACAATACCGTTATTTCAGGAAACGGCTCTGAAACAACGGCATTGATGTCAAACACCAGCTTAGCTTAATAAGGAATGTGTTGAATCCAATGACATGTATGGCTAGTTGAATTGGAAATAGAATTCATATGTAGACATTTATAACATTAGGAGGTGTTTGGCAATATAACTGATTTTGGTTTTTAAAACCAAAAATAAATCAGTATGTTTGAGTAATCAATTCAACTAATATGTCAGTATTTTTTTTTTTTTTTNGGGGGGGGGTTGGGTCATTTTTTGGCCTGCATATTTCTAAGGGGCACAGGTTACTTAGATGACAGCTGAAATAGCTGAATTCTACGACTGACTTATTTTTTAAAGTATAGTAATAAGTAATCAACCGAATTTCAGCTTCCTGAATGAATTATTAAATAGAAAACAAAATAATAAGTCATTTGGTTCAGCCACTTCAACTGTGGAATGCATCTAATCTGCAATTGCCATTCCATTGCCCCTTTCAGTCCCCGCATAATCCTATCCACACATACATTGGATAGGAACTTGCATAAGAAATCATGAAGAAGCTCCTCAACAACCTAAAGTCGCTGGAATAACTCTCTTGGATCTATTTGAGCCATACATTGTGTTCTCCCCTCCCCCATTTTTTTTTTCTGTTTTTAGTTTCTTTCTATATGTGGTGTAAGATGATTGAGCATACAAAGTGGACATATTAAGTTAAATTTAAGACCTAATCAATGTGATTCATCATCATCCTAAATGCATCCTATCCGTCCAACCATAAACATGGCCCACCATGTCAGCAATTTTGGACCACCCCATCGGCCGGCAGTTGGATGTAGCACAACTTAGTCATGAAAAGTCACCTTTGTGATGGTTAAACTACCAAAAGGGACAGAAGAAACCAAAGAAAATGAAATGTATGGAAATGGAATGGTTGTTACAAGAAGTAGCTGAAATGAGAAACTCTCAGTCTAGTTTTGAGGCCACGCTTCATTCTTTCCACAGCCCCCCGGCTTGTGGTTCTCCTTTCAACTTAAAACAAAGGCAAAAGCTGTGGTTCTCTTTGCACAAAAAGGAAAGCTTGAGGTATAAGTATAACCAGCTTAACGATTTTTACGAAATTTTACATCATTTCAAAATTTTCCTTTTAAGAACAAATTTGGCAATTTTCTTTTTAATAGAAATTTTATAAAATTTATTTATTTAAATATCAATTTAAAAGAAAAGGGATAAGGTATAGCAACAAAAATATAAAATTAAATTAAATAGTCTATGTAGAAAAAATAATCAATATATTTACTTTGCATAAACAAGCATTAATAAAAGACCATATATAATAATCTGGAGGTCTAGCTAGCTCCCAAGACTCATAAAATGGTATGGTAGCTAGTTTTTCATCCACTCCATGACCACCACATGTTCACTGGATAAGGACCCAGTTCAATAGGCCCACAATGGATATCAAATTTGAATAATAATCAATTTGTTTGGATCTATATAAGAAGTAATTTATTGCAAATTGAAGGAACTAGAAGAACTAGGGATAAGACGATATCAATCAAAATAGTAAGAATGATTTAAGTATTCATAATTTAACAATGGATATAACACTAAATAGAATAAAATGGTGAAACCTGATTCATATAATAATCGGGATAAGGATTGAATGATGATGATTCAACTTGAAACATGATCATTTACAAGTGTATATACTTACTTGCATGCCAAACTTTAATTATAAAAAGTCATGGTTAAAAGTCATTGGAACACTATATAGAACTCTCTCTCTCTCTCTGAGATAAAAAGCAATACTTTTAGGAGTTGAGAATATCAATAATGGTAATCTAAATATGTAATGGGGCTGAAGTCCTATATATAGCCCCATATCATCTGATTTTATTTATTGTTTTAAAGCTCGATAAGCTTTGGAGAATAATGTAAAGCTTTGATTGAGATGATGTGTAATTCATGGTTGGAAGTGACCTGTTAAGCCTTCTTTTAGTTGCAAGTTGAGACCCAACCACTGAAGCAGATTGCAACTACAAGTCATGTTGGCCCTACACCACTCCAGTTTTTAGATTGTTTTCAGATCTCTAATGCTTCATATTAGAAAGCTCTGAAGATAATGTGTAAGTCTTGGAGTTACAAATCATCATCATTAAATTGATTAAACTCCCAGAAATTTTTTAGGATAATGCAAAGTATTGATTAGAACCCATCCAAGAGTTCTGTTGTTGAAGACCTTTAGGAACTGGGACACATTATTTGTAATCAAAATTACTATCATTTATCAAACACATACACACATCTTATCACCCATCTCCAAATAGAAAAAAAGGAGAAGGAAATAAGAGAAAATAATATGAAAATGAATATAAAAAAGTCATGTTTCCTTTTCCATCTCCACTAACACAGTCTTTCTGCTTTATTTTAAGTGGTTCTGAAATCCCGCATGCTTATTCATCCCATAAATGAGAAATATACAATTTGTCAAGTATTTATAATAAAAAATATATGTTTCTAATGTATAAAAGTTATACTTGAAAGAAGTTAAACAATGATGATAAATCACAAAATATGCTATTGCAAAGTAAATTAAAATATGATATGAACTGCCTTTTTCTTTCCTTTAGCTTAAGCAAAGCTTTCTCTCTCCAGGCTAAAGTACAATGCTTGTAGATTAACCAGGAATATTAAGAAAATACTTGGTTAATGAAAAACAGACAACATTCTTCTGAAATGTGTTCTTTTCAGACAATGCCTGATGTTAAATTTGGCTAGGTATGCAACTTGGGTGGGCGCAATTTAAGCCCGGATCGACCAAACTCAAAATTTTATATGGGCTGGGCTTGGATGTTCGATACATCCATATATAGATGTATATTTATATATAGGCATACATATTTGCACTAGTGGTTCAATTGTCCAGGTCGAACGGTTTGAATGGTTTGAATATTAGGGCAAATGTTTATTTGAGATTTGCCCTAATATGCAAACCTCATAAGAGATGTCGGCTGAGAGAAGAAAGAGAATTGTTGCCTGAGATAGAAAAAAAGAAAGAAGAAGAAGGAGGGAAGAAGAAAGGAAGAGGATGAGGATGATTGGATGTTCACCGGTGACAATGAGGCGGCGGCAACAAATACAAATCTGAGATCTGAGTTCTGGATCTCATAACTCAGATCTCAGATATGAGTTCGTGTCTTCTTCTTCTTCTTCTTCCTCTTCTAACTGGATCACAGATCTGAGATCTGGGAAGATCTGACTTTGTGTCTTCTTCTTCTTCTTCGTGTTAGATCCCAGATCTGAATTCGTGTCTGATCTCAGATCTGAACCATCGAGTTCTCTCTATAACTTTATATTGCGAACTGCTGACCGGGTCGAACGAGTCAACGGTTCGACCGCTTGGGTCAGCGGTTTTCTGACAAAGTCAACGGGTTTTGACCCAATAACGGGTTAGGGGTGAAACGGAACCGATTGTCCAAACGATTTCCGATCCGAATGTCCGGGTCAACGACGACTCAAAAACATTGTATTTGCATATATATATATATATGTACATAATACATACATATATGCATACATAATTGCATAAATACATATGTATACATGTGTAATTTTTAAAATGGGTTCATTGACCAACCCGAATGCATTATTACAATTCGGGTTGAACTCTAGGTGGGAGAGCTCGGCCCAAGCTTGGGCCTTAAACCCAAAATCTTAAGATTGGGCCTGGATTGACCATAAACCCAGCCTAACCTACATGACGGGCACCCCTAAATCTGACTTATTAATTAGGTGTTTGGCACCAAAGTGTTTCATAAGCATTTCATTTCACCTAATTCTTTTTAGAAACACAAAAAAATAGAGATACAGATTGATTGTCCATTTAAAGAGGTTTGGCTTATTAGTATAATATATTTATAATGACAACTATATGATATCTCGAAAAAGAAGTCAGCTTTTTCAAACTTTAATGTGCTACAATCACCTTACTGTTTCAAGATCATCAAGACAATTCAAGAATATCGCCAATTTAACAATTCAAGAAACCCTGGAGCGATTCATTGCAAAATGCAAATTTCTTATCATTATTGCTGATGTGGTATGAATGATACATGTGATTGGGTAGGCATCTGCTATCAACACAATGCTCCCAACTCTGTCCCAACAGGGTACTACAACAGCAAATCCTATTGCCTCCACCTAATTTTGTCAAGGGATATTTATTGTTCAGTCCACCCCATAAAACTTTAGTACAACTTGTACAGTTAGAGAGTAACAACGGGGAAGAATCAAAATTCAAGGGAGTAGTAAATCATAGGTGGAATCTTCCTATTCCTTTCACCCTTTTTTCTTGGAATTAATGTCATCCTATTACATATGTACCCACACCAAAAGATGCAAAAGTACTATATATAGAAAGGAATATTTTATAGTTATTACTCATACGTAATATTTTTAGGAAATTTGTCTAAAATTCACCATAACTTTTCAAGTCTTCATATCAACGATTTTATGTTTTCCAAAACTCACCATTCGTTAAAACATTATTAGTGTTCATTGACAGAAATTATTCATATCAGTATAAATACAACTTTTATGACTAAATTGCCCCTAAATGGCTGATCAGCCTTATTAAATATATTCTTATGTCAACTTATTTTTTATTCAATACACTTTGTTCTAACTGGCATCTGTTAAAAGTGGACGTTGGGTCCTACAGAGCCATGTTTTCTCTTCTTGACCATAGAGCTTTTCTTGATCTCTGTTCTTATTGCATTTGAAATTAAAAGGGATAATTGGATAAAGTGACAGTTGTGTTGTGCAAGTAGATATGGAGCATCAGATGAATTTGATTTGAATCAAAAGCATTCTTTTTTTTTTTTTTATTTGAAGCTCTTTTTTTACTTAAATATGTAAAATGGGCAGAAATTTTTTTAGACTGAAATATTTGAAATATACTTTTGTTGTTTCTTTTTTACTAAAGTTTTGCTTTATTTTCCATTTATAACAAAACAAGGGGTAAAATAATAATCTACCAATATCTGTTAGTCTATTTAGCATCAACTTAGTGATATGGGTATGGTGAGTTTTAGACAATTTCCCATATTTTTATTAATTTGAAACAGCTCACTTTAGATACTATAAAGCCTACTTATTCACATGAAATTCATTACATGAATGTGTCCCCTTAAATCAATTTCAAATTCTTGCCCACCTTCTATGAGAAAATATAGAATACAAAAAGCATATTAGTTGGAGACAAATTTGATAGAGTCCACTAAATAGATTTTACCCTCTTATGCCTCTACCATGAATCATACTAGTAGCTACATGATGGCCCAAAGAGGGTCGAGTTTACAAAAACATTACATCACAAAAAAAAAAAAAAAAAAAATTAGAAAAAGGTAGAGATAGTGGGATCCACGTAGAAATATTAGGGGTGCCAACTAGATCAGATTTGGTCCAATATGAGTCCATTACAGATGAACCTGGTCCAATCTAATCCAATGAATACTTTGGACTAGTCTGATTCAATGTCTGAACCATCCAATTTGTTCAAATTGATTTTAATTTAGATTGATTCTAACTAAAATCTGGTCCCTTGACACCTATATTCATATCTTTTATTAATGGACCGGATATTGGTTCAATCTAATCCAAACCAATATAAATCCATTATGGATGGACCAGGAACAATCCAATCCAATCAATAAAATTTTGGATCATTAATTTGAACTGGTCCAATTTAATATATCTTTTTTATTGGCCTGTCAATCCATCCAAATTGATGATTTTTTTGATTTGGACAGGGTTCAACCCAATACCGGTCCCTTCACACCCTTACATAGAATGAAACCAAATTTATTGATTTCACTAGTTAAAAAGTTGTTTCTAATTCAGGGAACATTTTGCTTTATGGAATTGGTAAGATTTTGATCTCAATGCCCATTCGGAAAAAAAAAGCTTTTTTTTGTTGATTTGGGATGATTTTAATATTAGAACTAACTAAAACAGAAAATTGTTCATACTACTTAGAATTTTCTAAAGATGATTGTTCTGAAAATAATGCTGAAGTTGTGATTAAATGTCATTCAATTTGTACAATGACACATACATTCAGTCAACGGCTGAATGATTGTTCTAAAGATGATCGTTCATTCTATTGGTAGAGTCCCAAAAATTGATATTGTAACCTCATGGCTGATGCGAATTAAACAACGGCTGCTAGGGTTTGTGTTGAATTGGATTTGTTGAAGGAACAGCCCTCTAGGGTTTGGATCAGCATTGGGAAGGAGGGATTCTGGAAAAGAATCATATATGAAAATCTTCTTCAATATTCTTCTTTTTGTTTCAAGCATGGGCACAAGGAATTATAAGCAAAAGGACAAAAAAGAAAGTAAAATGTCATGTTGTTGATCTCAAGCCTTCAGTTGTAGGGGTGTCAATGGACTTCTTTTGGGTTGGACTCCATCCAAATCAAAATCAATTTGGATGAATTGGACGGACCAATAAGACATATTGAATTTGGATGGACTGGATGGATCTATTAGACATATTGGATTGGACCTGGTCCATCTATAATGAATTTATAATGGATTGAACCATTATCTGGTCTATTGATAGAAAATACGAACATAGGTATCAATGGACCAAGTTTGAGTTGAAACTGATCTAAATTAACAGAAATTTGAATAGATTGGGCAGTCTGGACATTAAACTGGACTGGTCCAAAATATTCATTGAACCAGGGTCATTTGTAATAGACTCACATTGGACTGGATCGGATTGGACCAAATGCAGCCCAATTGACACCCCTATTCAGTACGATGTTGAACCTAAGCAATTAAAGCGAAAGCCTCCGTGATGAAGTAGGTTTATCAAAAAACTGGTAAAGAGGTTTCCTCGAGTGTTAATTATATTATAATCCTTTCATAAACCTACAGCTTTTGTTGCAACTACAGATATTGAAATTAACACTCAACAACATCCTGAGCCATCACATGATATTCTAGCTTCCCCTCTGGATAGAACAAGTAGTGTTTGACAAAATGCTGATATAGATACAAAGGAGCATGATAATCAAGCAGAGGAAATTAAGTAATCATAAACAGGATGACACTAAAACGCAAAGGTGATGGAACAAACACTTGAAGGTAACAACACACCCAATCTGTTTTTTTCTTTTTTACTCTAGAGTCTAAGAATGCTCCAGTGGGAAAAAAAAATGATTGCAGGAGGTATCAAAAAAGTGTGGCGATGAAAGGCCAAATCCCAGGCCTTATGGTAAATCAATGGTGCTGATCAGATGACCAAGAAATTGGTTTGTTATTTTTTTTTTTTAATTTCGAGCTTTGACTCCCATTTTAAGTATTTGATGATCAATCAAAACTTTGTTATATTCCTTTAGACAAGAATTGAGACAATACCTAATGGTGGGTACTTATCCTTTGAGCATGGAACAAGTGGTGAAGGCTCTAGGCTGCAACTTCTGTAATTACTTTGGCTGTATGTCATCTGTTCTTATCTATTGGTTAGAAGTCATCTCATCATTCCATTATCAAGAACTTGAATGATCAACATGTATTTGAAAAGGCTTAAAAACCACATGAATTTGAAAAGGATATGAAATGATCATTTTCATGCTTAGCTCAAGTCTAAAACTAAATTACATTTTTTCTAAACAAGTCTGAAATATTGACAAATATATTGTTTTAATAAAATATATCGTTGTATTTATTAGGATCTTATACCCACTATTAGATAGGTCTAACCCAAGAGAATGTTCACACCCAAAATCACCATTAGTCAATGATATTGGTTCTCTTATTTATGCACTATTTTCTTTAAGCTCTTTGATATTTGCAATAAAAACCAGATTCCATTATCCGAATATCTGAAGTTAAAAATATATACATTAGACTGTATAATCAGGTACCAAGATAAATTGGGCTTCTTGCTTAAAAAAAAGAAAAAAAGAAAAAAAGAACATGAATTGGACTTAGTTAATTCTCATTGGGGGACCAATACTTTGGTCAAATCTAAGGGTATTGTTCATATATGATAAAGTTTTATGGTAAAATAGTAACCTAAATGCCTAGAATTTACATTTCAGTATATTTGCACTCATTCTCATACTTTTACTTTTGGAAGGAGTATAAATACAATTATATACTCTGTAAATACATAGAAAATAGTATAAAATACAAGGCTTTATATTTTACAAATTTGTATTTGTACTCCTTCTAAACTGAGCCTTTGACTGCATTTGGAAATGATGCAAAATTAGTGTGAATGTAAATATGTAGAGTGTAAAACGGTTCATATAAATAGTAAAATTGGGTTAGTTTTGCACCGACAAATTTACCTTCTTATCAAACAGACTTTTAGCTGTAATGGATGCAAACATGAATTCCAACAAAACATACGCTTTTTTTATCAAAAACCTACTTGAATGCAAATTTATTTCTTTTTTTATTAACGTAATGTAAATATGCTTTGATCTGTTATTTGTCAATGCATAAATGTAATATTGTCAAACACATGCAAAAGTGAACTAGAATGCAAAATTACCCTGAACCAGGATTTATACTCCATTTGCATCATTTCCAAAAGCAGCCTTCAGTGCAAATATGACCCAAAAATTACAATCACCATGTTTTACTTTTCATTAAAGATGTCTTATTTTTCATTGGTTCACATCTCACAAAAAAGCAATCCGAAACAATGTTTGCTGGACACAAATCAGGAATTTCTTGCTTTTTAGCATTTTTTTTCCAAATTAGAAAGTTTAAGCTTCAGCTACAAATAACTTGCTTATGGGGTCTAGAAGCTGACTTGACCAGCATTGGCAATGAATAAGTGTCCAGGGTCCAATCTAGGATAGCCACGTCATACATCCATGTGGCTAAAACAGGAGAGCTTACCTAAACAAAAGCGTAGTAAAATGTCACATGTGGGCACAAATTTCCCACCTCTAACTGGAATATACCTAACACCACCATGCACGCAGGTATCAACCACCTCGCTTCATTCACACAACTGCACAAGGTTCCTGGTTAATACATGACATGAGGTAGGTGGTCCCCCCGGTGGTCATAATGGTCACCGGCGATCGAAAACTTCATGCAAACTAGAGGCTCTCATTGCTTCGCGGAGAAAGAGAGAGTGATGCAGAGTGGCAGGTTTGGTAAATAAGTGGCCATCCCAGTGGCAAAATGGGGAATTCGGGAGGCGCTTGCTTGGCAGTCTTCTTAACCAGTAACCACCTAACTGGGAGCCTGTCCCGAGTCATCGGAGAAGTGTGGCTCAGTTTCTGCTTATAAATAACTCACCAACTCGACCAAGCTCCCCCAGCTTCAGCAGCTCTCTGAAGGAGGAAGAAGGGTTGAAGTTCGAATCCCTCTTCGAATCTCTGCTCTGCTTTTCTTCGTTCGCTTTCTTCTTCTTTCTCGATTTTGTTGCGTGAAGCGTTGGAAATGGCGGGGACTGGAGTGTTCGCAGAGATCTTTGACGGTGATGTTTACAAGTACTACTCGGAGGGAGAATGGAAGGTGTCTTCTTCTGGGAAGTCCGTGGCGATCATCAATCCTACCACCAGAAAGACGCAGTACAAGGTCCAAGGTGATTAGTTTCACCAGCTTTTGAGGCTCTTATATTTTCTTTGGTTGGATTCAATTGGACTTGAAGTTAATGTCCGGCGAGTCTGAAATGTTTCTTCCTCTTTTCGCTTACCTTGTCAGTTAGAACTCGCTTAAAGGTTTTAGTTCAGGTTTCACTTGAATTTTAACGATCGAAAGTTTCTGCTTCTTCTTTCGATGGGAAAGTCAGATTGAGGTTAATTTTCTTTGTTCGTATTTTTCATTTAGAAACATATGGTCAGAGTGGTTTATTAACATTTCCTAGTTGAAACTACTAATCGGTTATCGGTATTAAATGTTAATATCTGATTTGTCTTTCTTCTCTGGGAGAAGAATCTCTGGTTTTGTTTTTCTGAGATTTGTTAGGGAGAGTCGATTTATTAGCAGCTTTTCTGATAAATTTTGAGTTCTTAAACGAGTCCCGTTAGATTTCCAGTTCTACGACTTCTATCGACTAGGGTCTGCACTCTGCACTGTTTTCCCGGGAAATCTGGCCATTTTCATGGAGTTGGTAAATTTAGGGAAAAGAAAAGTTTCATGTCTTCATGCAAGGCGCTTCAAGAGAGAGGGAATCGAATATTGGTATATGCCAGCCGGACTTTTTTTTCTGATGCAGAAAGATTTGGTCCGGACTAACCGGTAGATCCAGGTTCACCCTTAACAACCCGTACCATTCGGGTTACCTCTAACAGTGCCGAGTTAACTCGCTCTGGAGTCTGAACTAATAAGTCGCTGTCTTGTCCGAGTTTCTGACCAACTCACTCTGCCCTCCAACAGCTTGTACTCAGGCCGAGGTCAACAAGATCATGGAAACGGCGAAAGCCGCCCAGAAGGCGTGGGCCAAGACTCCGCTGTGGAAGAGGGCAGAGCTGCTTCACAAGGCCGCAGCAATCCTGAAGGAGCACAAGGGCCCCATTGCCGAGTGCCTCGTCAAGGAGATCGCAAAGCCAGCGAAGGACGCTGTCACTGAGGTAATTAAACAATCTAGATCTGGGAATTTGTAAGCTTTGAGATACAGCTAGTGATTGAGCTCACATGGCATTATTTGTTGTATGGCTGATGAAGGTTGTGAGGTCTGGAGATTTGGTGTCTTACACAGCAGAAGAAGGTGTGAGAATTCTGGGGGAGGGGAAGTTCCTTGTGTCTGATAGCTTTCCTGGGAATGAGAGGACCAAATACTGCCTCACCTCTAAGGTAATAATTTCTTGCTCCCTTTTCTTCCTTTTTGCTTAATTGATGGGTGGTTCATACCATGTCGACATGTTTGAACTTTGGATTTGGAAGTGGATAAAGGCTCACACAGATGAGTGGCCAGTACTGGCCATTGGCCATGAACGAGTAAACCGTTTGTCCTTATCCGTAAGTGACAATTTAAACCTCTAAAAGGTTCATTCAGTTTTGGTGGAAAACCATAAAACCAATTTCTGGTGCAGAATGCATCTGTCCCTACGCCCTACCTTGGCCCCAGATGATGAATGCCCCCCACAAAAATTAATAAATACCATAAATTACAGATTGTCACCCTATAATTTGGGGATAGTGACACTTCGCCCCTGAACTTTTATTTACAACAAATATCCCTCAACTACCAGATTCCAACATTTTGTCCCCTCTGAATTAGCATGCTTTTCCTTGCCCGCTTTTATCATTTTAATAAAATGTCCTTTTAGTCATATAAATCTCAAAAGGGCATTTTAGACTTTTTAGTAAATTAGCTGTTTTTTTTACACAAATCCAGTTATGAAGTGCTATAAAGTGTCACTATCCCAAAATACAAGATGGTAAGGTAATTAGTATTTTCCTTTATTAGAGGAATCCGGATCTACTATTTAGAGGGTACAGCGCTGTACATTGGGAACAAAAATGCAATTTCTCATTTAATTTTATTTTGGATTTTACTTTGTTCGGCTTTATGTCTTAATTTACTTCATTTGTACTGTATTCAAATAAATTAAACTCAAATTTAAAACAAAAATAGGTTAGAACTTACATTCAAATCATTTCACTCCCTTATAGTTTCATTCTAACAAATATCTCCCCTGAATTTTTGAGAAAAACCTCCCTTCTGTCATCTTCCCAGACTGAAAACGTTAAACTGATGCATCAGTTTTTTTCTAAATACCCATTTTACCCTTTTATAAATTATTTTACATACGAAATTACTGAAATAACCTTATTTTTAACTCGATAAAAACGTTAGAAGATGACTGTTAAAGGAGGTTTTTGTCAAGTTAAAACATGGTCATTTCAGTAATTTTGTATGTAAAATAATTTATAAAAGGGTAAAATGGGTATTTGAAAAAAATGGTGCATTAATCTAATGTTTTCTGTTTGGAAAGGTGACGGAAGGGAGACTTTTGTTGAATTTCTCAAAAGTTCAGAGGTGTTTATTAAAATGAAACTATAAGGGAGGTTTTTATTATTATCAAAAACTTGAGGGGAGGTTTTTGTATTTTACCCTAAATATTAGAGAGGAGATGTATTTTACCCTAATAGTTTGTATTTTACTCTACAAAGTTGGGATCACTACTCATAGGACACTATGGTCATAGCGGCACATGGAACATCTCCCCAAAGTTTTTAAAAGCAAACCGGTCAGGGTTTGGTTCTCGGGTTGAATTGTTTATCGTTCGAATTGAACGGATGGCCCATTTTAACAAAAAAATAAAAAAATAAAAAATGGTCAAAACCGTTGAACGGTTCGAACAGTTTGATCGCTTAGGTCAGTGATTTGCTGACCAAATCAATGTTTTTTGGCAAAATGACAGTTCTAGTGTAAAATGGAACCAATCACCCTGGTTTTTCTGATCCAAACCATCCGGTCCGGTCCGATTTTAAAAACCATGCATCTCCCTCATGAATGACAACAAACAAGTACAAGAGATATTCTCAATGAACAGCTCTAGTGACTTGTTGGTAGGGTGTGGGTAGCAGATCTGAGCACCCATAGTACTGATTACCTATTTTATCTTTCCACGTACGTAAACCAGATTCAACGTACTTCTTAACCAGATGTTCCGGACGGTATATACGATAGCTAGAATGGGGGATTAACGCAAATATTTTGCTCCTTGCGATGGACCTATCCAAATGTTGGTCCACTCATTTGGACAGTTTGGTCTATCACCTCTGTCGAGTGATATTAAAATGTAATTACTAATAGAGAAATCACAACTCACAAGGCCTTGATTGAGAGTAGGATCGTTCCAACAACCTACATATCTTACCATAGTTTTCAAAATTGGACTCTACTTGATGGTTGGACTGAAAAAAACTGGGAACCGGTTAGGTAACTGTTGATTTTGGTCACAAACCGTTGACCCGAACAATTAATTATTCGAATTATTTGAATGGTTTTGACCATTTTTTATTTATTTTATTTATTTTATTTTTTTAAATTTTTTATTTTTTATCAGAATGGGCCGACCATTTAATTCAAACAGTCAGACCATTTAATCTAGTAACCGGACCCTTGACCGATTCGGTCTCCGATCGGTTTTAAAAAACATGGTTGGAATGTATTTTATTGCAGGAGATACTCATTGAATTAGGCACGGGACCGCAAAAAGGTAGGCTCTTCATGTTGTATGCCAGTGGGTATAATCCACTGCATCTATGGTGCTAAAGCCACATCACCACATCACCACACCACGGACACTGGACACCACAAAAAATAAATTAAAAAAAAAACCATGATGCTAATAGACTAAGAGGACAAATTTGTACTCTATCCAAACTGAGAATAACCATATTGACGCTTATATCAGGCCTAAGACCAATTTTAGATCTAATGACGTACTTGGGTCTTTTAGATCTTGTCTAGGCCTAAAACTAATTTTAGATCGTCAAAGGTTAAGCCCAACTCAGCAGGACCTGAAAAATACGCTTTGGTATTTTGTACAATAGGGATGACAATTTTTTCCATCTCCGACGGGAATGGGGATTGAGGTCCCTGCTCAGACTTCGATTATGTGTGTATATATATATATTTTCAAATAAATATTGTTATCTAAAAAAGTTCGGAAAAGGTTAAGCCCAACTCAAAAGGACCTGAAAAATACGCTTTGGTATTTTGTACAATAGGGATGACAATTTTTTCCATCTCCGACGGGAATGGGGATTGAGGTCCCCGCCCAGACTTCGATTATGTGTGTATATATATATATTTTCAAATAAATATTGTTATCTAAAAAGGTTCGGAGATTCAGGTCCTCACGGGGAACCATTTCCGTTGGGGATCGGGGATGGAGGACAAATTTTATCCCTGACGAGGATCGGGGACGGGGATAGGGTTAATTTCATAATTGGGATCGAGGACAGGAATATGATCCCCGCCCTGTTGCCATTCCTACTGTACAAGCTAGGGGTGTCAATTGGACTGGATTTGGTCCAATCCAATCCAGTCCAATGTGAGTCCATTATAAATGGACCAGGTCCAATTCAATGTCTAGACTGTCCAATCTGTTCAAATTCATTTTGATTTAAATTGGTTTCAACCCAAATCCGGTCCATTGACACATATATTCTTATCTTATATCAATGGACCTGATATTGGCTTAATCCAACTCAATCCAATATAAATTTGTTACAGACGGACCCAGTCCAATCCAATCTAATAAATATTTTGGACTGGATTGGTCCAATCCAATATGTCTTGTTGGTCCGTCCAATCCCTCCAAATTGATTTTGGACTGGACAGGGTCCAATCCAAAACCGGTCCATTGACGCCCTTATGTACAGCCCAGGCCTAGGCCGGCTTACCATAACCGGTTCGTCATATCTGATATCTGATATCCGGCTTACCTTGATGTCAAAGCAGAAGGTTGGCTTTGTTGATGGTTTTCATGGATTTAACTGCCGAGTTAATTGGTGCAACCATTGAGCTTGGGTCAATCTACCAGACTACCAGTCCAATGGGTTGGAGTAGTGGACGGACCCAACCACAGGCAGAACACTGCTGTTAAACACATTGTGAAAATGGTTCAAGTAATGCATATAATACTCAACGAAAATAATTGGGTTACTGATTTTATGAAGTATCTCTTCATTGTAATTAATTGTGTACAAGTACCTCTTTATCGTTTTCTCTTATGATGTTGAGGTTTTGTTTCATAATCCTACCAGTCTATTGAGCAGTGTTAAATGGACTATCCTAAATGGATGAAGTAGTGTCCATATCAAACGTACACTACATATTCTTGAGGACATGCTTCTACGTAGAGTTGTTTCCCATGTCCATATCTTTTTCATCTTGTTGAGTCAGATTCCTGAACAAATGTTGGATTTCAACTCCTGTGTCCATGTAAACACAGATCCTTCGTTTTTATTTATCCTATTTATTTTTCTCCAATATGCCATAATGTCTTTCTGATATTCTGATGGAATATAACTCACAATAAGATTCATTTCTTTGTTGTGGTCTGTTACAGTTCCTATTTGGTGCAATCTAATTATAATTTCTGGTTTTCTTTCACTACCATGTTTCTTAAACTGGTTTGCTTTATCTTTACGTAATTTTGGTAAGACTTATTTCCTCAAATTCAAGGACTTTTCATCCAACAAGAATTTTAAAAGCAAACTGTAACGAGAACTCTCAAAAATCAAAGTGAAAGTCTTCTTTATTTATTTCTTGTCCATACTTCTGGAATGGGTTAAGAATTTCAATTGTGCATTTAACTGCAGATTCCACTTGGGGTTGTATTAGCAATCCCACCTTTCAACTATCCTGTTAACTTGGCAGTCTCAAAAATTGCTCCTGCCCTGATTGCTGGAAACTCTCTGGTTCTCAAGCCTCCAACTCAGGTATTCTACTAAAAATTTCATTTACTCTAATAATGAGGTTGTCTACTTGTCTTGGTAGTACATGCACATATTTCAAATTCCCCTTCTAAAATGGCTACAACTCTTTATGCACATATTTCAAATTTCCCTTCTAAAATGGCTACAACTCTTTAACCATGTTTAATGGTTCTCCCACTTAAATGGTGAAAATTCTTTGTCATTTGCTAGTTATTCTAGATTAATTCGTTTCCATAAGCTCACTTTATGCATGCTCTGCAGGGTGCTGTTGCGGCTCTCCATATGGTTCATTGTTTTCACTTGGCAGGTTTCCCCAAAGGTCTTATCAGTTGTGTTACTGGGAAAGGTTCTGAGATTGGTGACTTTCTCACAATGCATCCTGGGGTGAATTGTATAAGGTTATATTTCTTACCTTGAGGCCTTCAATACTCCATAAGTTGGTGCTTACTTCTTTTCTGAAATATACTCAGTTTATCCTGCCTCACAAGCATGTTTGGTGTGTAGCTTCACTGGTGGAGACACTGGAATAGCAATATCAAAGAAAGCGGGCATGGTTCCTCTTCAGATGGAACTGGGGGGAAAAGATGCATGCATTGTGCTTGAAGATGCTGATTTGGATTTAGTTGCAGCAAACATCATAAAAGGAGGCTTCTCTTACAGGTATAAGGATTCAGAGAACCTCTAAACTTGTCATTGAATGGTTTAGCTTTTCATCTTAGCAAATGCATTTGACAAATACATCCGGAATGCCTTCTATTTTCTTTTGTTACAGTGGCCAAAGATGCACAGCTGTCAAGGTTGTCTTGGTGATGGAGTCAGTAGCTGATGCTCTTGTCAACAAAGTCAAAGCAAGAGTAGCAAAACTGACTGTTGGAGCACCAGAGGATGACTGTGATATTACACCAGTTGTCTCAGAATCATCTGCGAACTTCATTGAAGGGTTGGTAATGGATGCCAAGCAGAAAGGAGCAACATTTTGCCAAGAGTACAGGAGAGAAGGAAATCTCATCTGGCCCCTCTTGTTAGATCATGTCCGACCTGATATGAGGATTGCATGGGAGGAACCATTTGGTCCTGTTTTGCCAGTCATAAGGATAAACTCTGTCGAGGAAGGAATTCACCATTGCAATGCTAGCAATTTTGGATTGCAGGTAAAGATTTGATCTTCCTTTCCTCCCCTATTTTCAGAATAGTCCCCTTCAGCTTGGAGGAAACATTGAATCACTGTTTTCTCCCAACTTAACATTTCCTTCTAGGAAATTGTCCAATATCCTTGAACCCAAATGAAGGCTATCATATTAACTCTGGATCTAGCCCCCTATTGAAATTAGGGTTGCAAAGGGTTGGGTTTCATAGAAATTAGCATGATTGAATCATTGAATGTGCGGTTAATTAGGATTGTATTTTGGTCTCAAATACATTTATTGGCACTTTACTATGGTCTGCTTGATGCAAAGTGGTGTTAAAGCATTTGTTATCTAACGACTTGTCAAAGTAAGAGAGATTATTATTGCAATCTGATACTAGTTACCATCAATATTTGATAGTAAATGTAACTTTTTTTTCTTTTTGTAACTGTAATTGGTCCTATTACAATTAGAATTTCATCTTATACATGATTTGAACTCAGGGTTGTGTCTTCACAAGAGATATCAATAAGGCAGTTTTGATTAGTGATGCAATGGAGACGGGAACAGTTCAAATCAATTCAGCCCCAGCTCGTGGGCCAGATCATTTTCCTTTCCAGGTATACATGGGCTCTCTGAAACTAATTCAACATTAAAATTTTCGGTGACTATACTCTTCATATGGAGATTCACTGGATTAATTGTTGTTTATTTGCAGGGTCTAAGAGATAGTGGAATTGGGTCACAAGGAGTCACAAACAGTATTAACTTGATGACCAAGGTCAAGAGCACAGTCATCAACCTTCCATCCCCTTCATACACCATGGGTTAATAGGTTTTATTAGAGATCACCACTTCTATTGTAGTTAAGTCCTTGATGGGCATCCTTTTCATTGTTTTTTCTCTCTCCTTTTTCTTTTATTGATATTAAGAGGATTAATGGAGAACCGCGTGGCTGCCTGGTTAGAATCATGGAGTAGCTAGTAGTTCTGATAATCTATATGTACGAGAAATGATTTTTCCAACTTTCTCATCTCAGGCCAAACTTCTAGTTTTGGAAGTTTTGAGCAGTCTAAGATGTATCTGTTCTACTGCATAAGGAGAATATAATATGGAATGATGAATATAAGCTATTTTAATTGATCTATGGTTTATATCATTTGATTTGCAGTTTGATTTGATAACTACTAGCTAGATTGTTTCTAGCTAAGCAGATTGGTGTAATTCAAGGTGTACGTAGTAATGATGGAGGAACCATTACCAATTTATGGATCAGCTTGGGTAACCATATCTAACTGTCTTTTTATAGGTTTAGAGATATAGAGTCTTTATCAGATACCATAGCCACGTCACCTTATCATAATAATCATGGACATCTCTTATCATATAATAACAACCAGAATTTGGAATAAACCCAGTAGTGAAGATTACGATTACTTGGGTGTTCTATTTACACTGTAAAGGGGAGTTTTACATGTACGGGAATCTCGACTGTTACAAGAGATAAAGAGTTTACAAGGATAAGATATATCAACAGATGATGGAATTATGATAAGAGCTATCCATGATTATAATACGATATATCATCATGAAGTTGGATTTGCCAGTTCGACACTATCATCAGTCTTGTGTGGGTTAACTTTGGTTGTTGGGGTCTGTCTGGGCTGGGCACGTTCTAGGTAGTTCACCTATTCATGCCCATGCTTTGATTTTTAGTCAAAATAAATTAAGATGTAATTATTAATTTACCCGTTCTCATGGTAACATGGCATTTTCAGAAATTCTCTCAACAATATAGGCTGTTGAGCCCCAACAGCTAAAGTTTTTCCATCTGGTGTTTGTGAGCATGTCCAGTTGTCAAAGGTAGTTGATTCATCAATTTGGAGCTTTCAACTCCTCATTGCTCATGACCTTAGAACCTTACATAATTTTATTCCAAAGGTCTAGATATTGTCACCTTAGACTTCCAAAGCAAGATTAAACAATTTTTAAGTCCAAGAATACCTAAGAACCAAACCTAGAGTCAACTAAGTTTAGTCTTGACTAGGGCTGTCAATGGGTTGGGTTGGATCCCCCCAAACCGGTTGGGTTAGTTCTGGTTCTAAAAACCAGAACTGATGGATTGGTTTGGTTCATGATATATTGTCCCCATTTTTATCGGTTCAAAACCAATTCCACCCAATCCCAAACCATTCAGACCCAACCAACTATATATAATTAAATGAATAAGTAAACTTATATTTAATATATATAATATGTTAAATTATATACAATTTAATATATATATAACTTAATATATTAAATAAATTAATATTATGTATAATACTTTTAGTAAGTTTATTATTGTCGGTCCATCAGGTTAGACCCGATTGTCCCAACAACTGGTCGGTTCGATTCTATGTCTAAAATTACATACCTTATTAGGTCCGATTCGGTTCCGGGTCCTTCGTATTTTTTGTTGAGCCAATTTCGATTCCACTTGGACTCAACCCGTTGAAAGCCCAACTCTTGACTAAGCTCATAGTGTGCATCCCAAGCTTATGATTTACATCAAGTCCTAGCCATAACATGACACAATGTAGACTTCTTAGACTTACAGCTTCCTCCCTCTAACATTTATTAATTATTTTACCTTAATAGAAGTAGTTCTAAAGACCGCCACCTACATCGATTTTAAAACTGGCACGACGGTCTATAATAATATGCTCGATGGATTTTACAATTAACTGGATTTAAACTGGTCTAATGTTACAATGGATCGGTATAGGACAAACGTTGTTTATAACAAGACCCAATCCGATTAAACCGATCAATCCGGACCGATCCAACCTGAGTTGGCTGGGTTTTCTTCAATACTGGCCGGTTTTGGGTTGTAAAAAATTATAAATCGATGGTTCAGGTCAGTTTCGGTTTTCATGTGTGAGAACCGAAACGAATCCGAACCAAACCAACTTAGTAGTTAGTAGTTAGTTCCTAGTTAGTAGTTACAACCTACTTAGTTCTTACTTAACTAAGTTATTTCTGTCCTAGTTACAACCTAACTTAATTTCTAGTCTTCTAGTTAGGAATGACATTAATGGCAAGTATTGTAAGACAACTGGACAAGAATTTTTTTTGGAAAAGTTCAAAGAAATGAATCAAAGGGTCCTAGTTTCTATAGTATTTTGCACCAAATAGGCAACCAATTACAATTATAATTAGGTGTCATTTTTTACTTAGATTAGAAAGTTTCTTGAAATATACAAATTTCAGTCTCCTTTCTCTAATACAGTTTGACTTTTTACTTTCTTGATAACTTCTATTCTAACTTGGTCCGCCCCCCTTAGCCCTTCAACTCAAGCACAATCTCTAATACAATTTGACTCTCAAGCATGGTTGAATTTAGAGCCGAAACCGACCCAATCCAAATCAAACCGATCAGGTCGGTTTTGCTTAACATAGAGTCGGTTTCGGTTTCAATTTTAGGTAATCCGCTCAGGTCAGGTCAGTTGGAAAAATCTCAGTAAACCGACCCAACCCGACCCATGAACAACCCTAGTGAAGAGAACCCTTCATATTCGACAAGACAAAAGGTTCTGTACAAAGAGAACCCTTGTAGAAAGATTTTAGAAAAGACGACAAGCTTTTTTTCACGAGCAAGAAAAATTGCACAGAGGCAATCATTGTTCGTGCAGAAGTTGGGAAGGAAATCTAGGGTTAGGGTTACAATAATGTAACAAACTTTCTTCGTTTGTGCTTGAGAAGGGGGAAATTTCTGGGCAATATCCAATCCAACACCGAACCTTGTTTGTTCGAGCAGGAGAAGAGAAGGTAACGTTCTAACCCTATTTCTTTTAATCATTTTCATGATCAGCGGCAGTGAACAGTGAAAACCAGCTGACCATCCACCTTTTCTTTCTTCCTCCTCTATCGTTCTCTCCAGTTCCGCTCTTTCTTTCATTTTTTTTCTCAACGAATCCCCCATTTCTCTTCATCTTCTTCTTTGGGACAGCAGTGATGAACTGGATTTTTTTCAGGTATAATCAATTGTAATTTCTCTCTTTTTTTTTTCAGATTCCTCTAGGTTTTAAGTGATACTAATGCATAGATTTCTAGCACAATGAATTTATAAGAATTTAAATTTTGATTTGTAGCTTGTTTTGCCTTTCATTGTCATTTATCTTGTTTAATAATCAATGCTCATTTGTGGATTTGTTGCTATTTTTCAAGTTTGGTAAAAAAAAGTGTTGTGATTTGTGACATGTCTCTGCTCTGGTCCAGGAACAAGTAATTGATATGTCTAGTCGTTGATTTCACAAATGGCTGATTTCAACAGCCATTTCACAAATGATTGGAGTTTTTTTATTTCATAAATGATTTCAACAGCCATTTCACAAGTAATTGATATGTCTAGTAATTGACAGGTCTAGTTGCAATAGTTTTTTGGAGTTATAGTGGCTATTTCACCAATGATTGGAGATCATTTATATTGTAATAGTTTTTTGTATATTCTCTGATTCACCGTAAATAATATAGTGATACTTTTGATTAGTCTTGATACATCTTCTTTTTACAACTGAGGGAGCCCCTCCCTTCTCATTCTCATACTATTAATACAATACTTTTTTCCAATTTATCAAAAAAAAAAACTGAATAAAACCTTGATTGATCTTGCTACTCATATAGAATGTCATGTCCAACATCCTTGCTTGTTTATTAGGGGTGAGCAAAAAAAATCGAAAAAACAGAATTGACCGAAACTGAACCAAAAACTCAATTAACCGAACCGGTTGGTTTGGTTTCAGTTAACCTTTAAAAAACCAGCGATTAAATGAATCGACTGGTATATATATACTAATATATATTATATTATATTATATTATATATATTTTATATTATTTTTATTTTTATATTTTTTAAAATCGAATAGCCTTTCTCTTTCTGTCATTTTCACTTTTCACCTTTTCGGTGACTCAGCTAGTCAGTTTTTCATGGTTTCCTATTTTCTTGTTGTAGTCTTGTAGATGTAGAGCGACGTGTATCCGCCCACGATGCGCATCCCCATGCAAAAATGCAAATACCCCTTTCTAAATTCTAATCTTCCTCTCTTCAAATCAAATTAAATGCCCTTCCCTTTCTCTCTCACTCTCAGTTCTTAACCTCTCATCTCTCTAGTCTTCTTCTTCTCCAAACCGATTGACGGCCTCCGAGTCTCCAACCGACGACCTTTCAGTTCTTTGTCTCTCATCTCTCAGTTCTCTCTTTCAGAGTAAACGCCTTTCCCTTTCTCTCTCACTCTCAGTTCTCAATCTCTTGTCTCTCTAGTCTTCTTCTTCCCCATACCAATCGATGACTTCTAGGCTCCGACCGACGGCCTCCGAGTTCTCAGGTTCTCATCTCTCAGTTCTCTCTCTCTCTCTCTCATCTCTCTTCTTCTTTCCGAATGAGAAAAATCCCAGATCGACCAACGGTCTTTCTCTCTCTTTTTTTTTTTCTTTTAAATGCATAAAAAACCAAAAAATCGAACTGTATTTAATCAATTCACTGGTTAACTAGTTGCATCGGTTCAGTTTTAGTTTGAATACTCAAAAAACCGATTAGATCGGTTCGGTTCAAAAAATAACCCTATTGTTTCCTCACTTCACAGATAGTATACCATACTGCAAAGGTCTCGTACTGCCATTTATGAACCAACCCACTACCACCTAGAAATATCCTACTAGTCTACCATGGTTTGGTTCATATTCTTATGTATAGAAAAATGTTTATGGACTAAGCCAATTTTATAGTATTCAGACTAGATAGATAGGTCATGGGTTGAATAGTCCAACCATCTGGTTAACAGTTCAACTAGTTCGTTGAATTACTGACAGTTCAGGTGGGACCATTCCATTCTACAGGGACTACAAACTGGTAATAAGTATAAAGCTTAATCAAACATGGTGAGTATCTTTTCAGGTGAACGTGCTGCCAATAATTCAACGATGATGAGTATTGTTGTAACCCTAACCTTAGATTTCCTTCCCAACTTTTGCACGAATAATGATTGTTCCTCTGCAATTTTTCTTGCTTATGAAAAAAAATTTGCCATCATCTCCAAAAAAATTTCTACAAGGGTTCTCTTGGCAGAGAACCTTTTGTCTTGTCGAACAGGTAGGGTTCTGTTCGCGTGGGAGAAAGAACTTTTTTCTCCCTACGTTTGTCCTATTGTAATATTAAACCGATTTAAATCCGGTCCATTGTAAAATCCATCAAGCATATTACTATAAACTGCCGCATGATGTAGGCGCGGTCTTTAGAAGACCGCCCCCTCAGATATCACTCTAGTGGCGGTTATTAAGACCACCAACTCTAAACCGCTGGTACAAACTGTTTTCCTTGTAGTGCCCAGAAGCAAGGTATTTTGAGATCGCTCAAGTTTTAAGAGAAATGGTGAGAAAAAGAAAATAAAGAAAACTTATTAGGGTATTTTAGTAATTTAACACTTTCATTATCTAACTCAACAGCCGAGGGGTTATTTGTTACTACATAAAAATTAAGGGGGTCTTTGGAATTTACCATTTTATTTAAGTTAATTAAATATATAACGTGTATGAATGGGAGATGCTCGTGAAGGGCTTTCATGTTGTTACTTGTTAGAGAAAAAAAGGGAAAAAATAAAAGGACAAAATTTAGAGTGGGTCTCTTCGGGCAGTCAATGGATCAATTCTACGTGACAGATTCAGACTAATTGCGGTTCTAGTTCTATAATTTTGTTCCAATTAAAATTGGGTCGGATATGGTTTTTCTTGTTCCAAATCAATTATTTTGTTAATAATACAAGAGGTTTCCTAGCATTTTTTGTATTTTATGTATAAAACTATAAATTTGAGAGGTATTATGTGACAATTTTGATTAAAAATACTTGATTTGTTAATGTATAAATAATTTATTATTTTATTGTCATATTTATTAAAATTATATTATAGATTATTCATTTATTTAAATAAGAATAAATTTCTTAAACTACCCTTATGATTTAGCTAATTAACTAAGTGTAAAAATTAACTGAGGCTAACCCTACTGTTTCTGATAATTTCCGTTAGTATTCCGTTAAAACCCGCATACACGTGAGGTCACTTGACATTGAATTTCTTTTAAAACCCAATATTATCCCTCCCTCGTCCCCTTCCTCTGACCGACACAGGAACCGATCTAACACCTTTGACATGACCCGTCTTCGCTTCCTATTCGCCATTGCCCACTTCGGTACTTTAATGGTGAATCCTTCCAACCTAAGATAAAGCCAGAAGAAGGAGCCATGCAAGAAGCCATTAAAGCATCTTCTAAGCTTTCTGTCTTCCGTACTTTAATGGCGACTTGTTTGTTGCTATGACGATAGCGGCAATCGTAAGGAGCTCAGATCTGTCCATTTCATTCGAGGAGGCTCTTACTGGTCCTCAGTTTTGCTCACGTCAGCCCCCACCTAATTCCGTTGTTTATTTAGCATTTCTTTAATCGAGTGCATCTCTGTTCTTTGGATATGGTGGAATTCGTTTCGTCAGCTTCTCATTTGCGGCTTTCGCTGCCTTATTATCTGGTTCTAGAAACCCTTTAAAGACAAAACCCCACCTTACACCTTTCAATCCAATCCGAAATTAAAAATTAAAAAAAAAGGGAAAAAATTCCGCAAAACCAATCCAACAAGCTATTGAGCAATGAAACAAGCTCTGTAAGTCCACTGTTTTTTATACTTCTTAGTCTCTTACTCTATTCATACTTTCCACTTCTCGCTTCTCATTCACTGGAATTTTGGATTTGTAGAGAAGGGCTTGAAAATGGCGATTTTGGAAGCATCAATGACTGCAACGGTTGATAATTCTGAAGAAAATCAGGAGAACTCAGAGCCATTGATTCCTGGTTACCGGACAAGATCGCCGAGCATTGTCTTTTACTTCTCCCCTACCCTTATCAGACGCTGGTTCATTCTGTTTCTTCATCTTCGAACAGAGCCATCACGAACCCCAACTTTCTGCTTTCCGAGAAAACCCTCTCGCTCTCTTTGCTTTACATCTTCGTCTTCGCCTTTCACAAACCGATGGGCAAGATCCAATGGCAAGCCCTGGACCCATGATCGGGTCGTTGGTTCGTCTTACTTTCCATGCCCTGCGTCAAACCTGTGTGCCCTCCTGGCTTCGCCTGCGCATCGCTGTCACGACAGGGTGCGCTTTACGTGTTCGGCGGGATGCGCTTCGACACAGAGACATCGCTGCAAACGTTGATGACCTACAGGCCAGTGCCGATGGCTAAAATGCCTGTGGGGTTGGCGAGGTACGCTAACGAGAGTTGTAAAGGTAAAATAGTCATTTTACATTTTTCCGTTCATGTTTAAGGAAAGCTTCAGTCAAATTTTAAATAGTAAGGGTACATTTAATCAATTAACTAAATCATAAGGGTAGTTTAAGAAATTTACCCTTTAAATAATTGTGGCTGTGAATACTGATTATTTAATCGGGATGGTTCTGGCTACGATTTTGAATTTGTTCTGCCTAATAACAAAGGGTGATCATGGGCCAGGCCGAGCTTTGCGCTTATGATAAGGGCTATAACTTAGACTCGGGCCCGACCCAGCCTAGGGTTCCTGGCCTTAAACATAAGCCTTAGCCCAGGTCTACATGGGCCCAGGCTGGATCAGGCTTGATTTTGAGCCAATGTCACTCATATATAAAACATTACATATCTTTAATATTTTATATTAAAAGACATAACATTGCATATAAACTTATTTTATATATTATATAATATAAAAATATTATATATAATATAAAGTATATATGTGATTTTATAATATTTATATATAAGATATATGATATAATGTAAAATAATATGTATACATTATACACAAAACGTATAAATTTAAATATATGCGTGCCGGGTTGGGACTGGGCCGGTCGGGCTTGAAGTATTAAGCCCAGCCTTAAAATTTGCAGGCCTAATGTGGGCCCGAGCCCAAATTGGACCTGAACACAAAACTAGGCCCAAGCCCAGAATTTCCAGGCCGGGCTGAAATGATACCCCTACTAATAACTGTGACGGGTTGGATCAGTCTCGAACCAAACCTCACCCGATGAGATCCTATTGGTTCACTACAAAAATTGGGGGTTATAAATGTTATCTCTAAAGAGATGAAAAGATAAGATTAAAGATTTGTATTCCAACTAGAAAACCAATGATAAGATTAAAGATTTGTATTCCAACTAGAAAACCAATGATAAGATTAAAGATTTGTATTCCAACTAGAAAACCAATTAGATTGGTTAGAGTGAAAATTGTTAAATTATTTGAAATTTTGATATAAATAAAAGAGTTTGTTTTCGTAAAAATCTCTACCCACCTAAAACCATGGAGGACGTCAGTAGCAGAAGTCCAACTTCGGCGAAGAGTCCGAGGAAGACCAGCGACTCCATATGGGATGTTGATTTCTCCGACATTCCACCTGGCTTCAGATTCATTCCAAGCGATGAAGAACTCGTCGTTTTTTACTTGCAGAAAATGCTTTTAAAAGAAAAGTTGCCTAAGAACAAGATTAAAGTGGTTTCTCTTTACGATTACAGTCCACAAGCATTGACAGGTTTGCTTCTTTTCGACATGAGTGGTGGTAGATCTAATCTTTTTTTTCTTTCTTGATTTCTGTTCTTTCTCTCTACTGTGTATTAATGTATCCATTGATATACAGACAAACATAAACCCTACGTGAGGCAGAAGGAATGGTATTTCTTTACCCATAGAGATCGAAAGTATCGGAATGGGTCTCGGCCGAATCGATCTGCTGGAGATGGGTATTGGAAGGCCACCGGAGCTGATAAATCAATTTACAGCGACGGTGTACATGTTGGGTATAGGAAGGCATTGGTCTTCTACAAGGGGAAGCCACCAAAGGGTGAGAAGACTAACTGGATTATGCACGAGTACAGGGTCGCAGAAGACATTAATCTTCGTTCTAAGGAAAAACGTGATGACATGAGAGTATGGCTTTTGATCATTCTTTTTATTAGTTTTAATCAGTTATGTGTTCATTCCAGTTTGCTCTGAGCAAGTTTTTCAGCCTTCTTCTTATTTTTTTCTCATGGAGGTTTAATATCTGATCCGGCTCTCTTGTTCTTTCCCTGGCTCTCTTGCATTCTTCGTTAATTATAGTTTATTCATTTAGATATCTGAGAGAGTTTTCTAACATTTCTTTTATGCCTTTTTTATCGAGTTTCATCTTTAATTTTGAGCATACTCTTTCGTTTTAAATACTGAATTAATCTTTCTTTTTCTTTTAAACCCTAATCTTTTTCTTTTCGTTTTTGATGCAGTTGGACGACGTTGTCCTTTGCAGGATTTATAAGAAGCCAGAGAAATCGGCAACGACTCGGGTGGCGGGAGATCCAGCGAAGGCCAAGGTTGATGGTGAAGCCAGAGAAATCGGCAATAACGACTGTGATCTTGATATCCTATACACACAATCATCATTTTATGGTGAATATATTAACATGGAATATCCTGAACAAAACTTTTACACTAACGAAGGTATACAAGATCAACTTCTGCAGCATAGCAATTTAGAGTACCGGCAGAACTTTCCTAACAACGACCAGAGGTTGACAAATATGGGGTTACTTCATGGATCTGCTGAACTGGATTTAGACTACTGGAACTCCAACTCGAATCTGCACACTAATGGTGCAGATAGCCCTTGGAAATCAGTACAAGGAAGCTGTAACGGTCTCTTTCGGCAGTTAAGTGATTTCATGCATGATACGTTGTCTCCTTGTATTGCTAAAGCTTCAGTTGTACCACCAGAGCTCAAAACAGACCAGGGTGACGATTCAACAGTTGTTCCACCAGAGCCACCACTCAGACGGAGGCGCATTGATGCTTCTCCGTCACCATTGAATTACAACTTTGTTGATGTTCCCCCGTTGCCACTGCAACCATTCAATCAAAACTTTGTGGGTGATCCTCTGGTGGAACTACTGAATGAAAACCATGTGGGTGTTCCTCCATTGCCACCGGTACTCCAGCCAAGCCAGGTTGATGCTCCTCCTTTGCCACCACCCAACCAAAACAATGGTGGTGTTCCTCCAGAGCCATAACAGCATTACCATGGCCGGCGAAGATGATGTTTCTGTCTGTTGATTTGTTGTGTATATTATTGATCAGTATTTAGATCAGAAAAGTTGATATCTAGAAAGATGATGTCTTAATTTGGTAACTAGAAATCATTTAGGTTTAACAATGACTTTGGTAGAAGTATTTTCAGTCGTGAAATGCTATTTCTTTTCTTCTCCTAAAATTTATCCTAAATTATCTCTTCCCCTTTCTTCAAAATTATATCTAATTCCTATTTATCTTTTAAGTTATCTCTAATTCTTATTTTATCTCCAAAATTATCTCTAATTTAGTAGAGAGTTTCTCTCCTAAATTATCTCCCTCCTATTTATCCTCTCCCCTACTTTGTATCTATATCTATCTAAATAAAGTTTGGATTAAAAAAATTAAGAATTATTTAAATATTTTAACAAAATTATATAATAACTTTAAAATATTTATTAAAAACACAAAAAATAATTTTATATTCTTACAAAACATATCACGAAATTATGTACTAACAAATTAAATTATGTTTTTCCAGATTATCAATTTAAATGTCTTTCAAATATTTAATAATATGTAATAGCTTTAAATAAATAAAATTCAAGTAACAAAAAATTAAATATTGTTTAGATTATTTAAATATTTAAGTAACTATATATTTATCAAACTATATTTTAAATAATTAAAATAACAAATTTATCTAACAAATAATTTTATATTTTTTAAAATATATCGCGAAAATATGTACTAAAAATTTAAATTATATTTTTCTAGATCATCAATTTAAATGTTTTCAAACATTTAATAATATGTAAATAGCTTTAGATAAATAAAATTCAAATAATAAAAAAATCAAATATTTTATAGATTATTTAAATATTTAAATAACTAGATATTTTATCATAACTATATTTTAAATAATTAAAAAACGAAATTATGTAATAAATTTAAAAACTTTCTATAAAGAAGAAAAATAATTATAACACAATATTGAAATTAATAATAATTTAAATATATTACAAAATTAATAATGGAATTATGTAATAATAGTATAAATTATGATTTTATGGATAAGTAAATTCCATAAATAACTAATATTTTGAAATTTAAATACTTTACATATTATTTAAGTATTTGAATAAATGGGTATTTTAAAAAACAAAATATTTAACATTACTAGATTTTAAATATTTAAAATAAAGAAATTATGTAATAAATTTGTAAACAATTTCTTAAAATTAGAAAAATAATTATAACATAATATTGAAATTAATAATAAATTAATATTTTTACATAATATTGTAAATAACTAATTTCACTTATATCAATTAATAATTCATTCGAGAAATTAACTTTCAAAAAATTAATATTTATTAATAATAATTTTAAACTCTTAATCTGTATTTATTATATAATTATATATACTAAAATTAATATTTATTATATTTCAGTAATTATTTATTGTTTTTTGTGATAAATGTATTTTCAATGACTACGTATAAATTTATTTTGTTTTATTATTTCACAAAAAACTTTCAATAATTATTAGAGATTAAACTACTATTGTTGAAATTTTTAAATTTAATTTATTGTACTTACTGAATTTTTTTATAATTTATTGATTAATATTTATTAGAGATTAAACTATTATTTGAGATTATACTATTTATTGACTTAAGTTAATACGTCTTTAGTATTTATTGTATTTTTTTTATTATTGTATTTTTTCATTATCAATATATTTTCAATAATTGTGTATTTTTGCTATAAATTTTCAATAATTATTGGAGATTAAACTATTGTTATTTATCCGAGATGAGACTATTAATTTAGCTGAATTTATGAGTGTTCATGAGTTGGTTCGGTTCGGTCGTAGGCTATTTGGCCAACCAAATTTACCTAATTAGGTTGGAGAGTTGGTCAGCTAAAATTGATTGACCTTTTGTGAAAACTGGCCCACTCAAGTTATATCAATTTGGGTCAATTTTTTGGTTTGGAAAGTCGGTTCAAAAGATTTAAACTTAAAAATTTAATATAATTTTAAAAATTATGGTGCAGATATTAAAAATAAATTTAAAAATTAGATTTATGATATAAAACATTTTAGACTAACAAATATGGGAAATTTCTCACTTTTCAATGTTAAAAATAATATTTAAAATATAAAATATTAATATATATTCATGGTTAAGTCTTTCTATTTTGGTTGGTTTACAAATGGCCAAAGTGAAATTAATACAACTTGGTTGAATTGGGAAATTTTTGAACCAAAGCCGACCTAAAATACAAGTGAATCAACCAATTCGGGTCGAGTTGATCGGCTTGGTCGGTTTCATCAGTTTAATGAATAAACTTAACTGAAATTAATTATTGTTATTTTTGTATTATAAAAAATGAATAATTTTTAATTATTTGAAAATTTGAAAATATAAAACAATTGTATACTCTTTGTGATTCTATTAGGGTCATTTACTAGAACACAACTTATAATTTTATATATTTACTTAAACCTACCTTGTAGATTTCATTTTATTAAAACATCCCATATATTTTACAACTTATTTGCTTAATCAACCATTCATTAGTGTTTCTTTTGCCATTAGGCCCATATTTTTAATTCCAAAAATACTCTTAACACTTTAACCAAATATAACCAATTGATTGGTTGTTCGTGTCTTATAAAGGGTAAAAATGGTATTTTTATTTTCTTTTGTTTAAATTTATTTAAATGAACACTAGGATCAACACTATCATTTTCCACTGTCATCTAATTGAAGATTGATTAAATCCATTTCAAATTATAAGCGGTGTTTTCGTAAAATTTTAACTATAGGGTATATTTAGTAAATCCATGAAACTATAAGGGGTATTTTAGTAAATAACCCTTCCAATTATTTAGCTTTTGCTGAATAAATCCCGTGCATCGCACGGGTCCCCGCTAGCATATATTAAAATAAAGCGATCAAGAAATTTTCTCCTTTTTTTGAATTTATTATTTTTTTATTTCATTTCATTTTTTAAACAACCAAAGATATGCACTTTCCCAATAACCTAAATAATCTTTTCTCCTAAACTTCATACCCACTTTCTCCATAACTATCTCTAATTCCCATTTATCCTCTCCCCTACTTTTTATCTATATCTATCAAAAGAAAGTTTGGATTAATAATACAAGAATTATTTAAATATTCTAACAAAATAATATAATAACTTTAAAAAATTTATTAAAAACACAAAAAATAATTTTACATTTTTCTAACAATTTAAATTATGTTTTTCTGGATTATCAATTTAAATGATTTTCAAATATTTAATAATATCTAATAGCTTTAAATAAATAAAATTCAAATAACAAAAATAATTATATATTTTAGTTTAAAATTTTAAATAACTAAATATTTATCATAACTATATTTTAAATAGTTAAAATAATGAAATTATCTTTTAAATAATTTTATGTTTTTACAAAATATATTACGAAATTATGTACTAACAATTTAAATTATGTTTTTCCAGATCAACGATTTAAATGTTTTTCAAACATTTAATAATATGTAATATCTTTAGATAAATAAAATTCAAATAATAAAAAATTAAATATTTTATAGATTATTTAAATATTTAAATAACTAGATATTTATCATAACTAGATTTTCAATAGTTAAAATAACGAAATTATGTAATAAATTTAAAAACTTTCTTTAAAGAAGAAAAATAATTATAACATAACATCGAAATTAATAATAATTTAATATATTCAAAAATTAATAATGGAATTATGTAATAATAGTATAAATTGTGATTTTATGGATAATTAAATTCCATAAATAACTAATATTTTAAAATTTAAATACTTTACATATTATTTAAGTATTTAAATAACTAGGTATTTTAAATAACAAAATATTTAACATTATTATATTTTAAATAGTTTAAATAAAGAAATTATGTAATAAATTTATAAACAATTTCTTAAAAGTAGAAAAATAATTATAACATAATATTGAAAATAATAATAATTTAATATTTATACATAATATTGTAAATAACTGATTTCACTTATATCAAGCAATAATTCAGAAAATAACTTTCAAAAAAATTAATATATATTAATAATAATTTTAAACTCTTAATCTGTATTTATTGTATAATTATATATACTAAAATTAATATTTATTGTATTTCAGTAATTCTTTATTGTTTTTTGTTATAAATGTATTTTCAATGATTATGTATAAATTTATTTTGTTTTGTTATTTCACAAAAAAAAATTTCAATAATTATTGGAGATTAAATTACTTTTATTGAAATTTTTAAATTTAATTTATTGTACTTATTGTATTTTTCTTATAATTTATTGATTAATATTTATTAGAGATTAAACTGTTATTTGAGATTATACTATTTATTAACTAAGTTAATAAATTTTTAGTATTTATTGTATTTTTGTGACTATTGTATTTTTTCATTTTCAATAATTGTGTATTTTTGCTATAAATTTTCAATAATTATTGGAGATTAAACTGTTGTTATTTATCAAAGATGAGACTATTAATTTAGCTGAAATTATGAGTGTTCATGAGGTGGTTCGGTTCAGCCATAGGCTATTTCGCCAACCAAATTGACCTAGTTAGGTTGGGGAGTTGGTCAGCTGAAACCGATTGACCTTTTGTGAAAATTGGCCCACTCAAGTTGTATCAATTTGGGTCAATTTTTTTATTTGGAAAGTCGGTTCAAAAGATTTAAACTTAAAAATTTAATTTAATTTTAAAAATTATGGTGCAATTATTAAAAATAAATTTAAAAATTATATTTATGATATAAAACATTTTAGACTAAGAAATATCGGAAATTTCTCACTTTTCAATGTTAAAAATTATATTTAAAATATAAAATATTAATATATATCCATGGTTAGGTCTTTCTATTTTGGTTGGTTTACAAATGGCCAAAGTGAAATTGTTACAACTTGGTTGAATTGGTAAATTTTTTAACCAAAGCCGACCTAAAATACTAGAGAATCGACCAATTCGGGTCGAGTTGATCGGTTTCATCAGTTTAATGAATAAACTTAACTAAAACTAATTATTGTTATTTTTGTATTATAAAAAAATTATTAAAAGTAGTATATAAAATATGAATAATTATTAATTATTTAAAAGTTGAAAATATAAAACAATTGTACACTCAGGTGATTCTATTAGGGTCATTTATTGGAACACATCTTATAGTTTTACATATTTACTTAAACCTACCTTATAGTTTTTATTTTATTAAAACATCCCATATATTTTATAACTTATTTACTTAATCCACCCGTCATGAAGAAGTGTTTGTTTTGCCACTAGACCCATGATTTTTTATTCTAAAAATACCCTTAACGCTTGTTTTTGTACAAAAAACAAAATTAACCAAATATAGCCAATAGAGTGGTTGCCTTATGTCTTATAAAGGGACCAAATGGTATTTTTAATTTTATTTTCTTTTGATTAAATTTATTTAAATGAACATTAAAGTCAACATTGTCATTTTGCAATGTCATCTTATGGAAGATTGATTAAATCCATTGCAAATTATAAGTGGTGTTTTAATAAAACTTTAACTATAGGATAAATTTTAGTAAATCCATGAAATATAATGGGTATTTTAGTAAATGACCCTTTCTATTATTTAGCTTTCGCTTAACAAATCCCGTGCATCGCATGGGTCCCAGCTAGTACTCATATTATAATATGCATCCAAAACAGTGACTGAGACTTATTATTTAGAATTTATGATGTCAATTCAAAAATGTTATCTCTTTACAATTTGCACTTTATATATAGTGTAAGTGCGGTGGTTAGGAAGACTGATGGTAGGGGGTAGGTTGAAGGCTAGGGCAAATGTGAGTGATAAGAAGATAAGATGATAAGGCCGAATGAGTAATGGAATGATGAATTTGTTATGAGATGGACCCTCATTTATAAAGAGGGATCCCGGGGTGTTTGATTCCCACTAGGAAATGGACTATTGGATTCATTGTTAGTTACCAAGGAACACTGCTAGGGTTTCGCTATGTGTCTTATGAGATCTCTCAAGGACTAACTTTCTTTTCGTCCGAGGATTCTCATAATCCGTGTATGTTACTTCTTTTTGTGACCCATTTAACCAACATGGCACTGGTGATGCCATCATTTAGTAGGCGTACTCTTATTAGACCAATGTGGTGCCTTATTACAGGTATAATTAAAGAGACACGTGTAACTGATATTTATTCCCAGTCTACAGTGATCCCATGGTTCTATAATGGTCTCGAATTCATCGCAATTTCACGCGCATCCGAAGTTCATCGCAAGACTATGCGCGCCTAAAGGTCATCATGGGTTTATATTAGCCAAAGTTTATCACGACTCGTCTCAAGTACGGGTTTGTCACGATCGTGCAATGAGTCGTATATTCATCGTAGATGTTCGATAAATATAAGCTCATCGCAAGCAACCGATGAATTGCGAACTCATCGCAAGCATCCATGTGGTATCAATTTCGGTGCCATCTGTAATTTGATGGTCTAACCGATCACTATGTACCTACATATAGTATAGATATAGATATATATTATTTTTTTATATTATGTATTGTTCTTTTTTGCTACAATATTATGTATTATGTTATATAGGCTAGTGAAAGCTTAGAAATCAAGGCCCAAGCCCAACTTGCAAACTTTTGGGCTTAATGTGGGTTTGGATCAAGTCAAGTGGGTTGGGTCTGGATTGGATCTAGGTAGAATCAAAACCCAAACCAATTATTTATTGGGACAAAATCACAGACCCAAAACTGTCCCAATTAATAGTCAGGTCTACTGGGTTTGGACTCGATAGTCCCAATTATATTGAAAACTATAATTGTATATTTAAATAATAACTTCAAATTTAAAATTTGATAATATAACCTTAATAAAAACAATAGAAAAATGCTAATTTATTTGTATGTTTATAAATTAAGTATATTTAATTAATAGTATCTTATTTATAATCTATCAAATTTATCATTTCAAACATAAAATATAATAAATTTCTTAAACTACCCTTATGGTTTAGCAAATTGACTGTGTACCCTTACTGTTTAAAAATTGACTAATGTTGCTCCTATTGTTTCTGACAATTGACTAGGTCTTACCAGTGTCGTTAAACATGAACGAAAAGTCTAAAATGTCCATTTTACCCTTTAACTCGAACTTACAACCGAAAGGGAAAGTTACATTTTTATCCTTTGTTTTAACCCATATGTGTGGGTTCACTTAGCTGAATAAAACACTCAAAAGGAGGGATAGAGTACCATTGCCAATGCCTGCAACGACAATCGTTGCAACTACCGAACAATGGAGCTTTGGTGAGAAATAGTATTTTTATACATTTTTTTATTTAAGAAATGATATTCCTTGTTTTTTTACATTGTTTGCTAAGTTTCACTTTAATGGGATACTAAAACCCTAGTCAAAACGTTGAGGGTTTTGTATACTGATTCGTTTACCTCATGTACAATTCGTTAGTCACTAAGGTATGTACAGATGCCTTGTCTTTTTATGACTTGTTTATTGTATGTAGTCCGGTTGTGGGGGACCATACTTTGAGATCTGTGGCCTTCATGGCTGCACTCATATCGGTTGTTGGACCAAGTAAAATGGGTGTTTGAATGTTCCAAAGTTTATTGCAATGGGGACCATTACATCAGTCTTTTTTGAGGGTTGCACATGGTGTGTTTGGGACCCATATGTATTTTATAGTGCACACATGGGATCCACACATGACTAGTTCACAAAAAAAGGTTGTTACTTCGAATGCACAACACCGAGTGTTTGACTAAATTCCTAAATTGCCTAGGATGTGTCACTTGCATTTTTTTAGCACTATACACTCAATAGGGTGGAAATAACTCATTAGGAACTCACTCTCATAGCCCTTCAGTTGTATTTTTTGTATTCTCAAAATGTTGGAGCATAACCCTTTACATTGAACAAGAATTGAATAACCCACTAGCCAGATAAGATACTAAACAAAACTTGAGCTGTATAAACACATTTATAGGATATTTTATTCTCCCATTATTGCGGCCTAGATGATAAATAGCTATTACTGAAAGAATTAGGTTGAAATCCAAAGCAAAGATTAAATTAAAACTGGACTAGAACTATTTGTTGGAAAAGACATGTCTTAAGATCATGTGCCCATGGTTATACATGCATCTTAAGGGTTTGGTTGAATTTTGGGTCCAATAGAGTTAAAGTGAATTTTAAGTGAATCATTTGTGCTTAGATTTCATGTTTGAACTTAGACCCATGAGTTCTTCAACATGGATATACTTGTATTTGGATTTAATTTGCAAATTGTAGCAATAGAGTTAGCTATTCTAGGTAACTGCTCAATCTAATTAATAGAAGGCAGGCTTCATTGATGACATGGTGTGATAGGAATAAAAAAAAAAACCATTGTTTGATTGCTTCATGTTCAGTTTAAGTTGAACCCCTAACATTGTTTAGATTATATTTGAACATTTGTTTTGAGTTTAGTTGATCCTACTATCATATTTCAATCATTATTTCCATCTTTTATGATATTATACAGTAATGTCATTGTCAGTGAATAAAATGTGGTATATCTTTAAGAGGCTACAAATGGGAAGTTGTCATATGTCATGGTGAGGTGGGATTTGTGGATAATAATGATAGTGACAGGATTTGCTACTTAGACATCATTGACGACTTCTGTAGATTGTGTGGGGTACCTCCTAGAAATACGACAACTATAAACTATAAGGTACCAAATTGTGGATTAGAGAAGCAATTAGGATTGTTGGGCAATGAGAGTGATAGTTTGCATATGTTTACTTTACATGGTTATATGCATGAGATTGTTTTCTATGTTACTACTACGAAGGCTAAATGTGTATCAGTGGATGACAAGTGTGTTAAAAGAAGTGGAAAGACTAGTGACCATGGAAAAGGAAAGGATAAAGTTGAAGGTGATGATGATTGCTATATTGTTGAATTTGCTTTAGATGATGATACTTAATGCGATGGTTTTGAGGGTGCAACTGAGCATGATTATGTGGACTATTTTGAAGATTATGGGGATGGAATGGAGAACAGAGATGGTGAATTTAATGAAGAGTAAAATTATGTAGAATTATGGTTATATGCATGAGATTGTTTTCTATGTTACTATTGTGGAGGCCAAATGTGTATCAGTGGATGACAAGTGTGTTAAAAGAAGTGGAAAGACTGGTGACCATGGAAAAGGAAAGGATAAAGTTGAAGGTGATATTGTTGAATTTGTTTTAGATGATGATGCTCAAAGCGATGGTTTTGATGGTGCAATTGAGCATGATTATGTGGACTATTTTGAAGATAATGGGGATGGAATGGAGAGCAATGATGGTGAATTTGATGAAGAGTAGAATTATGGAGAGGGGTTGGATGGTGATGATGATGGGATGGAAGCTAATGTTGGTGAATCCGACTTAGAGCAAGATTATGGGGAGGGGATGGAAGCCGGTGTTGGTGGTGCTAGGGGTGTTGGTGTACCATCACAGGGCATGATGGCAACATGACATGCTAGTGTAGTAGTGCTATAAATAGGGGTGGGAATAGGGATACAGTTGATTTATTGGATTATGAGCTAGTGAACAGCACTTACATTCCAGAGAGAGGGGGGTTTGGCTTGAGAATGGGCAATCCACCTAAATTTGATTTTTTTTAAAACCAAAATTCCTTATGGGAATGGAATTTACAACTATGAAGGAGTTTAGGAAAGCCTTAAGGCAATACTATGTAGTAGAGGGTGTGAAGATCAAGAGGAAGGAGATTGAGAAGTCCAAATTTACTAGAGTCTATGCTATTAGTGAAAGTACATAGAGGTTACATGCATTCCTCAGCCATGATGGGAGTAGCTTCATTATCAAGACACACCATGATAAACATATTTGTCTAAGGATGACAACAAACAGGGAAGCTACCAAAACATGGCTATTTGGTTGATCCTGGCATGTTAATACAACTTGCAATAGGGGTTAGCATTCCATTTACTCAGTTAAAAATCGAATCGAATAAGTTGAAATTTTAAAAATCGAATCGAAAAATAATTATAAAAAAAAACTAAAATAACCAAAGCTAAAATTTTTGGTTCGATTTCTGGTTATTACGGTTAAAAACCTAATTTAATTAATATATATATAGCATATTATATATTAAGTGTTATATATTATATATTACATATTATATAATGAATTTCAATTAATTCGGTTTTTTAATTAACCAAATTTCTAACTCTGAAAGCCAAAACCCAAATTTGAAATTTCTAAAAACCAAATTAATTGAATCGAATTACCCAAAAACCAAACCAAAAAAAACTGAAACCAAAATTTTCGATTCGGTATTTCGGTTTTAACCAAATAATGCTCACCCCTAACTTGCATCACAATCAATTTTGACCCAGTTCACATGAGGGGGTTTCACTTGATTTGCTCAGGGTCTAACTGATGGGTTTGTGATTTGTAGGCAGCATTCAAGCCAAAGGGCTATGCTTTTCTGTACTACATTCATGGCATCCCTATCTTCACCTTTGAAACAGAACTCATTTCTTGCCAACCATAGTTGCCAGCAAATAATTACTATCAAGGAGGCCCAACAAGAAGAATCTCCATCTGGATAGATGTTATCATCAAACTAAGTCATGACCCAATCCGAGATGTGATTAATGTGATGTTGATCTAGGGATTGGATCCAGACTGCACGAGCATAAGGGGACTTGTAGCTTCCAGATTTCTTTCCATGGAGCTGTGGGAATCTATGTTTTATTGATAGCTCTTGGCTGGCTACTACATGCAATTTGGTATCCAGGTTTAACTATGTATTGTGAGTAAGGCCAGATCAAGGTTTAAAGTATTGATATGTATTGGCCCGTATTGGCCTATATGTATTGTATCAATTTTTTTTCGATACGCCCCTCCAGGTGTTGTATTGGATCAGACCATGGTTCAGAGGGTAATCAGGCCTTAAACCGATCCCTTTGAACCGGTTTTAAAAAAAAATAAAACCTAAAAAAGTACCGCCCTGTGTCGATAATTTGAACCTTGGGCCAGATTAAAATATCTTCATTCTCCTGTAAACTCAGAGGGATAGCCATGATATCATTGATTTCTGCTTGGTTAAAAAGAGTTCTGAGGATCTCTAAATTCCAGCAGTGGGGATTTTCCAGAATGAGGTCTTTAACCTTCCTATATTCGCAGTCTGGGGGGCAGGGCGATTGGACTTTGAAGTCTGGAGAGTTGGGAAGCCACGGATCGTCCCAAATGTTCACTTCAACACCAAAACCAATGCACCAAATTAGACCTTTCTTTAACAAGCGTAAACGATAGGTTAAGCTTTGCCATAGCCAAGATGATCTGGCCCGGTTCCCCATTTCAAGCAACGGTTTGTTGGGGTTGTATAAAGAGGATAAAATCTTACCCCAAAGAGAGTTTCTATTTTGAATTAGCCTCCACACGAGTTTTCCCAGCTAATGTATCCTCCGCTAATCACTACTCTGTCCCCAAAAGAAATTGGAGAGCATACTGTTTAACTCACGTATGCCAAGGGGAAGTTTGAAATGGCTCGTGTAATATAAAGGTGCCGCTGTAGCCATTGTTTTAACTAGGGCGGTGTTCGGCATGGTGACCATATTCATCTCCACGGGATGAAGACATGTTCGATTGGGTCCTGTGCACACTCTAATATAGTGCGGATTGGTCCAGTACACATCCCAATATATCGTCAACGACAAAAACTTGTGGATACATCCCCTCCACGGTTTATTTTTTATCCCATGCTTCAAGGAGAAAGGGTGAGAAGTTGTGTGATTTAAGACAGACTGCATATACATATAGATACACTTTCAGTTTTATCTCTGAAATTCCTGTAGTTTTATTTCGGTTGTATGATCTAAAATATTAATTATTTTACTTAGTTTTTTAATTTTTATAAATTTTTAATGTTATCAATGAAATAATATTTTTAAATATTAAAAATATATTTTTTATAAAAAATTAATATTTATTGGTTAATATTAATTCATTGGTGCATTTTTTAAAATATTTATCATATAAAATGCAAAAATTAGATATTTATGATTAATTGTATATATCATTCATAAAATGTATATGAAATACATGGAATCAAAAAAGTGTGGTGTTGACTACTCCACGCTACAGAACGCCACTGTGGGCTGTGGTGTGGTGTGGATTGGTCCCTACCACAGGGTCTGGTGTGGACCAATCCACACCCACCAATTTTTCATCCACACTTCAGAACACCCCCTAAGACTTCACAACCTACAAGGGAGAGGAGTTTTTGCTTCCAGCCTTAGATTCTTTCAGATGCTCTTTCTTTTATAATCTCGAACACCTATCTCTTGTTTTGCCCAATTTGGGTTGGTAAACCCAAATACTTTGCATGACAACTCTGTTCTTTCATTTCAAGGGTGAGACAGATCATTCTTCGAAATTTCTAGAGAGTATTCCTACTGAAGTAGACCTCTGACTTAGTGTAATTACTAGCTGTTCAGAGGCTTTACAGAACTCTACAAGGATACCTCTAACTGCATTTGCATTCTTCATATATGCTTTGACAAATAGAATGCAGTCATCAGCATAAAATAAATGAGAGACTAAAGGGGTACCTCTCTTCATCGACATGAGGATAATTTCCTTATCTATGATCGCCTGGTGAGAATGGGTCACCTTGGCGTATTCCTCTGCTCTGACTGATGTTTCCCCTTTGGACACCATTAAGTGTTAGAGTGAAATTTACAGTAGACATACATATATAAAGCAATTGTAGCCAAATCATTGAAACCCATATTCCTGAGGATCTCCATTAGGAAGTAGGAACGACCACTCAAGCCTATTTGTTTAGATCTATCTTGGCTGTCATGTTGTAAGCTTTGCCCTTCTTTTTAGTTTTAAGGAAACTATAGGTTTCATAGGCTATCACCACATTATATGAGATCATCTTGTTTTTTACAAAGGCAAATTGGTTTTCATTTACCAATCTTGGGAGCACCGACGTCAGCCTATTGAGTAGGCATTTTGCTAACATGCGGGTGGTGACATTTGTTAGGCTGATTGGTCTAAATTGTGAGACCTGCTCTGCTCTGGATGTTTACACTTAGGGAGGAGAACAATGTTAGTGAAATTCACACTTTTGGCATTACTGAACCAGTCCTGGATCTCAATAGTGACTTTTTCGCCAATAATGGACCAGAAAGTTTGGTAAAAGAGTGCCAGGAAACCGTTGCTGCTTTTGAGTTTGGTGTAGCCCACATTGTGCATAAATGCTTTTCTATAAAGTGAAAATCTATGATGCGGAAAAGATATGGTATGAGAAAATTTTTGACCAATCAAAACCTATCAATGAATTTTGATAAATAACATCTGATTGACTACCATGTTTATTATTCCAGTTGATTGATCAAAAGTTTTTTAGATATCATATTCGAACCCCTTCTCCATGTCTCTACAATAAAGTAACTCAGTACTCTTTACCTCCCAAAATGTCAACTATATGCCTTAGATTTATTTTGTTGACATCATGATATTGGCTCCAACGTAAGAATATCTTTCATTAAATCGCAAATGTTCTCGATTTTCCTCATGGTAGTAATTAAAATCATCAAGTATTTCAATTAAACAGAATAATTTTAGGCAACAAAAATCGTTAAGGTTGCATTTAGTTGCAATAAAAATTTCATTTGCATTAGTGTAAATGCATGGGAGTGCAAAAGGGTTGACTGTAAATTCTAGTTTACTTTTACTTTAAATTTGACTGTCTTATTCAATGATTCGAACCATCGTTGACTCGGATGGTTGGACCATTCGGTTCAAGAACTGTCCAAGCAATTAGTTCTGTTTTACCTCAAATCCCATCCTTGGCCAAAAATCGTTGAATCGGTCAACAGCTCGTTGACCCAGGCAACCGAACCGTCGACCTGTTCAATGATTTTTTGTTCTTTTTTATTTTCATTATTTTTTACTTTTTAATTTTATTGTCAAAATGGGCCATCTATTCAAACCAGATGGTCCAACCACCGACTCAAAAACCAATGGCCAAAATGGTTCCAGTTCCAAGTCATTTTTTAAAACATTGGTCTTATTTTTTGTGAGAAGTAAAATGAAGTAATCTCTACTTTAAATGAAAGTGAATAGAGGTAAAAGTAAGGTTATGTGTCTAGCATAAGGTTCAAAGTATCAACATGTATCGGCCCGTATCAGCCGATACGTATCGTTCCGGGACCCCTCCGGTACACCCCTATAGTGGCTGTATCTGGGGTCTGACCGGTTCAGGGGCTGGAGGAGCCCTAAACCAGCCCCCCTAAACCGGTTTCAGAAAAAAAAAATAAAAAAAAAACAAAAAAAAAACAGTATCGATTCGCCTGATACGCCCATTTTTTATGAAAGAATTAAGATTGGAGGAAGGTGGTACAAATTTTGCATTGATTTTTGAGATGTAAAATTTGCATTACTAGTGTGTAAGCAAAAAGGTACAAATTTTGTATTAGGTAGGAATGCAAATCATATCTAATAAAGATTTGAATTAAACCCAAATGCAATCTAAATATTTCAACTTCAAAGTCTCTCCTGGCATCAAAGTCCTTTATGGCAATAAATCCTATACCATCTTCACTTCGGTTCAGTTTGGAAGGAGTACAAATACAAATTTATACAGTGCAAATACATACAAAATAATACAAAATACAATGTTTTGCATTCTACATATTTGTATTTGTACTCCTTCCAAACTGAGCCTTCAGGTTAGAGAAAACCCTTATATATTAACTCTTTATCAAATGGGCAAATTTCTTAAACTACCCCTATAGGTTACGAAATTGATTAGCTGTACCCCTGTTGTTTACATATTGTCTTAAAAGTACCCTAGGGTTCTTTTACAATTGACTACCTCTACCCCTGCTGTTAGCATTGTTAATATTCCATCACACAAGGTGCATATGTGACACCACATGACATATACATTTTTTAAAGCCCAATATTACTCTTTTGTGACCAACAACGAGCTAAGCATACTGAGCGCCTCCATTGACACACATCTCCCGGTCGTACTGTTTCTACAGAGATGCGTTCTTGCTTTTGAATAAAAAAACTAAGCAGACACCATCTTATGATGAGTGGGCATGGCTTTGGTTTGTTTATTTGATTGGATGGGTGGCCAGATGGTGGAGTCAGGATGAAGGACAACAACCGGCTATAGAGCAATGCTGGCGGAAGATTCGACGGCAATGGCAGTCCATGTTTTGCAGTGGCAGATAGTCACGATTGCAGAAATATGAGAAGTAGAAGTGGTTCGGTGGTCGGAGAGAGAGGATTTCGAGATTAAGGGGAGAGGGATGAAATGAAATATGGAAGACTGGAGAGATTTAAGAGCCAGGATTTTTTTGGAGCCCAGATGTCCATTAATGGTCTGAACTCCACTAAGTTCAATGGTTTTGAGCGAGAATGATGTGGCAAAATTTAGTCGAGGTTGCAGCTGCACCATGGATGCATAAATAAGATTGCTTTTACCTTCCACTATCAATTGAACTTAAAACAAAAACAACAACACTAGTAGGACTGGTTCCAATGAAAAAGCCAAAACTTCCATTCATGACCATCATCACTTTCCAAAGCTGAACGTTGATTTGTTGAACCGTAGATTTCCGGAGTGCAACCGCGTCAGGATGAAAATGTATGTACAACAGGCTTTCTGGTTTGTTCAAATGCTTGTTTGCTTCAAAATGTACAGAAGGTGGATCTTTCCTCCACCACTCGGGCGGGTCCATGTCTAGCCTTTTTTTTGACGTGTGTAAACCCAGATCGGAGCTTGGGTTATTGCGCCTTTGTTTATCAATTCTCATGTTCCGGTCAGCCAGTTTAATTTTTGATGTTTTCAGAAATACTAAAATGTTAAAAAAAAAAGGAAAAACAACTAAAGATGGACAAGTGGGAGAAATCTTATACGCATACATCGCCCAACATGAGGAGGAGATAGAGTCCGCTCTTGGGGTGATTCATCCAAGGGTTGGTGCAATTGCTTCTGAGACTGAGTTTGGAAGGAGTACAAATGCAAATAGGTAGAGTGCCAAACCTTATATTGTGTATTATTTTTTTATGTATTTATACTATACATATTTGCATTTGCATTTGTACTCTTTTCAAATTGAGCCTCATCTCAACTCTAGGGCCAACTAATTCGTCCAATGGTCGGTGCTGCTTTTCTCTGACGGTACAGTATCTGTAAATTGCAATACCCATACAACCTCATTTGGAGGAACACCACTGCTGGAGGAAGACAATCAGGAGCACTCAAGAACCATGACGGGAAATGGCGTCATAGCAACTTTCAGCCATCATTGCATCACCAGAATCTTATGGGGTTTATCTTCTTGGTCTCTGTATTCTCTTTTTCCTATCTATTTTGTCCAGACACGAAGATTGAAAGAGGAAAGTAGTTCCTCTCCATCCTTCCCATGGACCGGGAGACCATTTAGTAGTTATTTACATTTTTCATTTATTTTAAAAATTGGGTAAAATACAAAAACCTCTTCTAAAATTTCTGACAATCATAAAAAACTCCCTTATAGTTTTACTTTAACAAAAATCTCCCTCTATTTTTAAAAAATTCAATAAATACTTCCTTTCCATCAATGACTAAGACAAAAAACGTTAAAAAGATTATATTTTTTCAAAATACCTATTTTACCCTTTTATAAATTGATGTGAATCTGTTTTTACTAAAATAGCCCTACACCTCCCTTCCAACATTTCCTCTTCTTTAATTTTCCTTTGATTCTCTCAATCTCTCTCATTCTCCCCAACGCTGCGGCTTTTGCCTCTCTACTCCTCGCCCTGGCTGTAACAACCATACCAGTGTGGTTGTCCCGAGAGAGCACCGTCACCGACACTTTAACTGGTGGCGAGCTTGCTGTAGATGTGATAAACCTTCCCTCTGCATACGGATTAGAGCCTAGCCCAATTGCTTCCGCCCATCACTTCCTCTTCTCGTGTGCCCCAATTCCCCTCTTGGCTCATCTGGGGGGCGGTGTCAAGGGAATGGTGGGCTTCAGTTGCAACCAAATTGGATTACCGTTGCAGCTTGCAGCAGCGTTTAATTTCGACCAGAAGCTTTATATGGTGGTTCCAGGCATCGACCTATCGGAGACACTTCAATTGGAGAAGAATCTTGTACAGTTGGATGTGGGTGCTACAAGACTGGGGTTCAGTTCTTCACTCTTGACCCGGAAAATGACGTGCTCCGACTTCAACCTCTATCTAATTCACAGAGGCTCCTCAGTTTTTCTCTCTCTCTCTCTGATTTATTAGGATTTGTATTAACAATCCTACACTATTTTTTTGGACTAACTACGTGAATTTTAATTTACAAACGTGTGAATGAAATTTTACTTTTTCCATCAAAGGAGATGGATAGGTTCCAAATAACAGTATTACACCAAAAAAATCTAGGAAATTAAATTTTAATCAGATATTCAAACCTCAACTAGAAACTGTGATAAAGGTAATTGGAAAACTCACTCCGTTCTACTTGCAATAGTCGACATTCGTCCAATAGTCATCCCCTTTGATGACATCAGCAGGCCAGTACCGACTTGGTATGGTGGCGGAGATCAATGATGTTACCACCTCCCGTCTCACCCCACACTCCTTCGCTGCTTTTAGCACATTAATCGTCCCCTTGATCGCTAGATCCAAAAGCTCTCTCAATTAATTAAATAAAATTAATTTTCATTTGTTTTGCCTCAGAGCCTTTGAGAAGGACCTCAGGGTCTTCGACTTTATCCACAATGCAGGGGAAGCAAGGTGGAATATGCTGACGGTTCCATTAATCGCGGCCACAAGAGAATCGTAGTTGAGGAGATCGATCTAGAAGAGGCGGAGAGACGGGGACTCTTCTCCTTGTATAATCGATGTGCCATTATCTTCTGAACTCAATAGCGGTCAGCTAGGTAGAACCAAATTGGTCGAGTGGGATAATGTTCGAGTAGCGTCGTGAGGAGGAAGATGAACAGTGTTCAGGCATATTATGGAGTTGCTAAGACAGGGTTATTTTAATTCATAAAAGGGTAAAATAGGTATTTTGAAAAAAATCATCTATTTAACATTTTCGGTCTTGGTCATTAATGGAAGTGAGGTATTTGTTGAATTTTTCAAAAATAGAGGGGAGGTTTTTGCTAAAATGAAACTATAGGGGAGGTTTTTATAATTGTCAGAAACTTCAAGGGAGGTTTCTATATTTTTTGAAGAATAGTGGAGGGTAAATTTAACATTTTGTTTTTTCCATTAGTGCATACCGGCAATGACAACTATCAGAAACCTTATGGGTACTTTAAGAAATTTGCCCTTACCAATTTCTTCTCAAGTTAAAACCATCATTGTGCATTAACCCCTTGTCAGTTTAGTCTTATTGTTAAGTCAGACATCGTGCTTTAACGCCTTATCAATCTCAATTTACAATTAAGCCATCCCCCATGTATTAACCCCTTATCAGTTTCATCAGGTTAAGTCAGTCCTATTACATTAACCCCTTTACCCTATGAATTTAGTTTTAGGGTTAACTCAGTTCTTGTTCATTAATCCCTTGTCTGTCTCATCTTAGGATTAAATCAATCCTTATTCATTAATCTCCATATTAGTATGATCTCTAGATTGAATCAGTCTTCATGCATTAATCTCCCTTATTAGTTTCATCTCAGTTTTATGTCAATCCTCGTGCATTAAATCCTAACCAATTTCTTCTTAGGGTTAAATTACTTCTTGTACATGAGCATCCATATTAGTTTTGTCCTCCCACACTAACACCTCTTATCAGTTTTAAGTCAATCCTCGTGCATTAATGCCTTGTGAATTTTGCTTTAATGTTAAGTAAGTTCACATGCATTAACCCTTTATCAGTTTTCATGCATTAACTCTTTATTTGTTTCATCTTAAGATTAAGTCTTCCTCATTTTGGTAAGTTGGCATGATTGATATCTATGCTTAGATTGAGGGTAAATGCTGAAAAACTATAATAATGAACAACTATTGATGGTTTTTTGAACTTTTTAGAGATTTGGTTAATTATTTGTTTCATTTTTATTTGATGCTTATAAGCACTGAGATTAGGAGGTTTACTTCATGGTTGAAGATTATCTGGAGCCGCTACTTATCATATGTTTAAAATTTGGAGCGATGGCACTTCCGAATTTAAAATTAAAAAATATATATAGCTTGAATTATGGTGACTTCAAATCCTAGGAAATTAAAGGCAATCTAAGCAATTTGTGTTAATTTTGGTTGTTGGGGGGGCAACAGTCTATGATGTTGAAAGTGTTTTTAGGTTGGACATGTTCACTAATTCGCGCCCATGTCTATGTTTATGATTAAAAAGGGAGCAATTGCTATTTACCCCACTCTATGGTAATGTGGCATTCCCAAAAATGTTCTCAATGACAGAGGCTATTGGCCCTTAACAATCAAAGTTTTTCCAGTTGTGGGAGGGAGAGGGAAGGTGTTAGCTACCATTTGCCCTTGTCAATGCACATGCTATATCCCCAAGTTCTAATCAAGTAAAAGAAGGGGAAGACATACAGAAACACATGAGTAAGGGGAAAAAACTCAAAGAGCTAGGCTGGAAATCTATTCCCAAAGAGGGAACCGAACATGAGGAGAGTAGAAATTCTCTTAAATATTTTCATATCTTGATTCCCCTTTAAGAGAAATGGGTCTTTATAGGAATGAAGAGAGTTTGGGCATTCACTAGGGATGATATTTATAGGGTTGTCAGTGGGTTGGGCCGACCCGACGGACCCGAACTGATTGAGCCAATTTTATTCTAGGTCTTAATATAGGACCCCGATTATAATGTATTAAATAAATTATATATATACTATACATATAATATAGAATATTTAATATATATTAAACATAAATATTTATTTTTTATTTATTATAACCGGGTTTGTCAGGTAAGACCCGATTGTCTCGGAAACCAACTAGTTTGGTTCCGGGTCCAAAAATTGCACCCTATCGGGTTTGGTTCTCAACCTTTCATGTTGGGCCAGTTCTGGTTCCAACTTACACACACAACATATTTATGACCTGGCCTAACCCAACTTACACACACAAGGCTCACACATAATGTGGGTTGGGCCCAGGCCAAACAAACCTTAATCTCGAATGGCCAGACTTAGCCCAAAAATTCTAACCAACCAAGGGGTGACTGGTTCACTCCGACATTGACATGGAATCAATTCCCACAACCACCGATTTGGAGAAAGGGGGTTATTAGTGGTGTGTAGCATCAAATACCAAAAAAGGCCTGAAAATTCTATAATAATACAATATTTTGTAGGTATTATATTATTTGACATAATATCTTAAGGTATGTTTATATTATGGTATAATATATTAATAAAAATAAATTTTAAATATGTTGTATGATTATCATAACAAAATTAAATTAATATTTCAGTTTTTAAAAACTATTATCTAATTAATTTCCACGAGCCAGCTTAGCTTGGGCTCAAACATATATTATTAGGCTTGGGTTACAGTCTGAGCTGGGCCGAGCAATTCCAAAGGCCATTAATGCACCATAAAAACCCAGCCCAATTGGGTCCCTGATCATCCCTAGCACTCACCCAATCACCCACTTGCTTTATCCAATACTCATTCCTCATATCGAAGATTGAAATATTCCTCTATGGGATTCCCATCGAGGAAATGACTCCATGGATATTCTTACTCGAAGAGAAATAAGTAAGGTCAATGACAAATGAAAAAGAAAACATGCAGGTTAAAACTGAATACAGTTAAGGTGGACAATTCTTTGGTCCTATTTGATTCATGGGAATAGGGTCTACAATTGGAATCGAAGTAGTCAGTTGTTTGGTTGGGCAGAATCAGAATTCCATTTCCATTCCTTATGGAATGACATTCTCCCATTTGAGAGAATGGCTATTCCCTCCCTCTCCTTGGGAATGAAATCCTATTCCAGCTGATTTCAATTCCTAGTTCGATTTCTGTCTGAACCAACCATATTAGGGGAACAGACCATTCCGATTAGGGATGTCAACGGGTCGGTTTCGGCACGGGTTTGCCTCAACCCTAACCCGACCTTCCAGTGCCCCAACCCAACAAACCTTTAAAATGCATGATTCCTAAACACGACCCGACCCTATAGGGTTTAACCCGAAACCAACCTAACCAGACCCAAAACATTTCAATTGCATGTTTTAAACACGTTTTAAAGACATAAAATCCATTAATTTAAGTTAGGAAATTGTTTTATAGATTTTAAGGTGTCACTTTTCCCATTTAAGAAAAGAAGAAAACCAAAATCAATATGGAAATAAATCTTAAACTTTAAGACTATAGAGTTAGAAGTAAAAAAGTTACAAGAATGCTTTGTATATATGCAGGGTATCATGACCCGTTGGGATAGGTCAACCAAAACTTAAATCCGACTCAGGTTGAAGAATCAAAACCCTAACCCGACCCTAAACCTAATATACTTGACCCTAAGCCAACCCTATAGGGCATGGTCAAGCCAGGGTTACCATTTAACCCGACCCGTTGACATCCCTAATTCCAATTTTAATTTTGAAGGATTTTGATTCCGATTCCGACTATGAACCAAATAGACCCTTAACATTTCATAAAAAAAATCGTCCAAATGTTCTTTCATGGTAGAAAAAACAAGAATGTCACAAAAGACAAAACATAGTAATTCACGATTTTATAGAGACTTGGCATATCAATTGAACAATCGACTAGTTATAGCATTTACCTATTTAAATTGCTCTACTAATAGCTCAAAATGATTATAATATTAGGAAAGAGATTTCAAAACAACAAATCACCAACGATCAGACCATTAGAATCAAAACTCACCAATGTTACTAGGGGCTCTATCGCCCTTCTCTAGCTAGACTATGAATATAGCACTAACTGATTAGGCATCAAAGGGATATCAATTTGTCAAAATTACAACAACTAAGAGAAACCCTAATTACATTCCAAGACAAAGAATAGCAGTCTAATCAACTTTTTAGTCTAGAATGAAACAAAGGGAGGTAGGTTGAGCCTACCTTAATGTGAGTTTCAACTTACTAGGTTTTGCTGAGATGACTATTTATTTTCTTAAATGTGTCTTAATAGTTGAACCAACAATGATGACAATGAAGTCTCAATTGTTGAAAATGGGATGCTTCTCTCTGCACAATGTTGTCAATGGCGGGATTACCATCATGATCTCAGTAACATGAAGATTTTTTTTTTATATCTTTTGAAGGGATACACAACGGGGTACCCCATCCCCCAACCCATAACTCCCCCCACCCAGGTGCAGGCGGGATTCGATCCCAAGTCTTTGCTACGACCAGCATGAGACCTTATCAATTAGCTGGTCGGAACCTTGCTTAGTGACATGAAAATGGTATCATTACGAAAATGATGATTGTTGAGGTAGACAATGGTTTCTCACATTTCAGTTGTTCAAATCCTCCAAATGGTGAATCATCTAAATTCAGATTTTTCCTCAAAAAAATTGAACTCACACTATCCTTACAGTCCTTGTAGTCGTGTATTGAGAACATCTCCCCATACGGAGACGTTCCCAATGCTGCAAAAAGCTGTGAGGATCAATTTGTGTTTCTCTTTCTTTTTCCCTTTCTCTCCTGCCCTTGTTATCTCCTACTTAACTCTTGCTCTTAGACTTCACTCTCACTAACTGTTGCTTATTAGAATGAAATTGGGTTAAGATTAAACCTAAGAACTCATTATTAGCTGAAATAATGAAGAACCCATAAGCCCATTAATCAAAATAATCAAGAAGTCATTAATCGAAAAGTTATAAAAGAGGGTATTGAGTGTAGATGAAACCACGGAATAGAATTGGAAATAATTAAGTAAGCCAATACACTAGGGGTGTAATCAAATCAAGTTCTAATCAAATAGTTCAGGCTCGAGTTAGATTAGGCTCGGTTCAAGTTTTATTTTAATTGAATTCGAATCGTGATTGAATCTTAGGGTAAGCTCGATTAGTTATTCACTCGAGCTCAATTTGGCTTGCAAGCTTATGAGCCCAGCTCGATTATATATCAGGACCCGTGAGATTCATGGGCTTTGTTAAGCCAAATTATTGTAAAAGAAACTTATAGCGTTTTCAATTAAACGAAACAAATCCAAGTCCGACTCAAGCATTATTTCTAAGTTGCATTCACAACCTAAGTTGCACCCTCAATGAGAGTGGCCAAGTTTGTTATTATTTTCTATTAATTTTACTAATTTTATTATTTCCAATTTGATTTTAAAGTAATTATTCTTTATTAAATTATATTATTTTTAAATTGAAATTAAATGGAATTTAAATTAGTGAAAATATTAACATAGATTTATAATTACTTTTAAGTGCAATTTAAATGGATTTTAAGTCGGTGTTTTGAACCTACCACTATTGGATGGTCGAATTGTTGAAACCATCACCTAGCCATGATTTTAGGTTCAGTTTTCCTATAACTTAGGATTTGGTAAAAAATTGTTTGACTCGAGTGATTGAACCATTAACCCATTCAACCCAGTTACTAGGTCACGGGTTGCACACTACATGTATATGCAAACTTCTAGAGGCCATAATTTTACATTTGGTTGTTTAATTAGGGTGATCGTTATATCGATTTGGGGTAATCTTTCAAGATCTATGCATACCAAGGGCCAAATGTGCATTGTCCTGCTTTTTTTTGCCTAAACCCCCTTTTTTGGCCTCAATCGACAGTTAACCGAACCGGTCAACCAACGAACTGACGGTTAACCGATCGGCTTTGGTTCGGTTTCGTCGATAACCCTGGCTCAATTTCAAAAATTAGCCTACGGTTCGGTTAACCACTAGTAGGTTTAGGTTCTAGGTTGATGGAAAAGTGTTTGCATAGGCATTAATTAAGCATAGGAAAGGGAAACATTCCATTTTTTAAGAATATAAAAAAGGGAAAATGGCTAAAAACCAGAGTGCAAGAATACATAGATATAGGTTATGTGGAATTACCTAAAATTTAAAAAGAAAAGAAGAAAAAAAGGGAAAAAAGATAGTTGCTACATCAGATCATTTCGGTTAATATTATATATATACATATATATATATATTATAGTTTATAGAATATAAAAATATATTTTATAATATATTATGAAAAAATAATTTTTATGTAAAATATATTTTTATATTTTATATATAATATAAGAATATACTATATATTATAAAAATATATCATATATTTTTAAAATATAAAAATATTCAATTTTGAGCTTTTAAGCCAAACTTGAGCTCATCGAATATTTAGTCGAATCAAGCTTGAACCAAAAAATAAAGTTTGAATCAAACTCGAATTCAAGCTCGAACTCGTACCTAGTAGTATTTTAGTCAAGTCAAGCCTAGACATGCCAAAGTTTAGCTCGAATTGGCTTGATTGAACCCCTACAATACTATCAAGGACCCATGATTCTCCAATAAGTTGAATAATGTGCAAAAGGTCACTAGAAAATAGAATAAAGACCTTGACCACAAAAAAGAAGAATTTATGAGTTTTGCAAAAGAAGATGACATAACTGGTTATAGTATCAAGCATTCACTAAGGATTGAGGAGGAAGGAAATTTTGTAAAGGTTGTAAAAGCATTCAATGGGCATTCAATAGGAATCTATGAGTTTTGTAGGTTGTAAAAACTCTCACTTCTCACTTTGTATGTGACATGAAAACAATAGAAGAAATCAGCTCAAAAACAATAACTTCAAAATCAGATCAATTGATGACTTAAGCAATGTTTCAAGTAGATCAAAGGTTGTTGTTGGCTACAATGGCAAATTGGAAGTTGTTGCGTTGACCAAGATTCTCTCAAGCTTTGGAGTTCTACCAAAGGAGAAAACAGTTAGTTACATAACAATGGCTGCAATGCTTGGCTGTATGTCTTGAAAATCATTAAAATGATATTGGATTATTTGCACATTTTTTATTATTTTTATTTATTCAAGTTAGCGAGGCGTCATTAGGCACCATATAGACAAAAGGTGAAAAACAATTGTACCACTCGTGTTTTTTGCAATGCTATACTACATAAACCAAGGTGTTTACACTTTATGCATTTTATTTTGCTTTGGTGGACCTACACAATTGGGTGTAGTTTGTCCCTCATACCCATAACCCCCCCCCCCTTCTCTATGTAAAAGCAGTAATCAATCTCAAGTCTTCACTACAACCAACCAAAGGCATTATCAACTGCCAGTTGCCACCTTTTATTAATAACTATAGACCTACTGCCTTTGTGGTCTTAAATCGATTTGCAAAATCAATATAACAACATTAGTTGTAATAATCTTGAACAGTTTATAAAATAGGAGATATACTTAATACTAGGAGGATTTTGCTGTTTAGTCCATCTCTGAAATCCTAGTTTCACTGTATAATTGGGGGTAAGTGCCAGATTGGAATTGATGCCAATTTACGGGCGAGTATGGGTGCTATAGGTGGAGGTATTCATAAATTTGAATTGTTGTAGATCTGCAGTTCAAATCAGAATTCTGAGATGGAGTACAGTCTAAAAATCCCTAATACTAAAACATTATTGATGGATAGAAACAACAATATATATTACATACTAAAAGAAAACTTTGATCCACATCAATAGGCCTCTCCTTGCTACATTCACCATACCATTTTTTTCCTTTTTTTTAATTTCTATTTTTTAATCCCCTTAATGTAGATGTAACATGTGTCATGCATAAACTTATCTAAAAGCATTCCCAACACAATTACCTAAAATCTGTCTTAAAATATCTCCCTCTCCTAAAGCACATGTGTCATACATAAACTTATTGCTTTCAATTAAATCTCATGTTTTCTCCAAAATTACTCTTTTAATTTTTAGCCCAAACGATTTCTACTACAACTGTCTCTTCACACCATTACAATCATACTCTCATCTCCAAAATTACTCTTTTAAATTAATTACTTTTTAACAAATATATACCCAATTTTCTCTCTCATTACACCAGTCCATTCCCTCTCTCCGGCCCTCCCTCCCCCTCTCTCTTTTATTAATTATTTTAAAATAAATGTAATGTATCCAAAACTAATTATTATATTGAGTGGGCCTAATTTACTTAATATAATTCAATTAAGTAAATTAGTTTAACACAATTCAATTAGGCAAGTTAGTTTTTAAACTTAACTCAATTGACTGATAAATATAATTTAATCAATTAAATCAACTTGGTCAATTTGAATTAACTAACAAAATGAAACTAAATAATAATTTAGGTAATTGGGATACGCACGGGGTGTCTAGCTTCCCCAACCTGATAGGGTTAGGGAATAACTAGGGCCCTATTTGGTGCATCTTTTCACGTGAGTTGTTGCCTATTTAGAAAACTGGCAATCTACGTTTTTGTCTTTTTCCATTTGGTTGGGGGAAGATCTAGCTGCCAAAAACTCCATCCTGAAAAAGCATGGGAAGTCCGTTTTGGACTATTTTCGGAAAGCTCCAAATGGAGCTTTTCGAGTTTTTTTTTTGTCTCGTCTTCGCTTGGAAAAACGCACCTCCAACCAAACAGTTTGTGGGCTGCCAAGATCTTTATATAAAAGCCCATTGTGTCTTTTGGGAGATCGGCTTCAGTTAGTGCAAGGCCCGTTTGAACAGCTTTTACAGCCTTGCATCGAGAACATCTCCGTACTTCTACACTTTATTTCATTAGGAGATATTCCCAATGCAAGGTTATGATGGTTGTTTGAACGGGTTTTACACTGACCGAATCCCATTTTGTCTTTTGGCTTGTCATATCTTCCAAAAGATCTTCCAAAACAGATATGCCAAACAACACTCAAGATACCTGATTGGGGATCGACAAGGCGCCGAGGATAGAGAGTGAAGTCTCCATCTTGATAGAGAACCCATTGGACCAAATTGGGAATTTGTACAATAATGCCACTTTGATAAATTTCCATGCTATCATAGTGATTAATGATGATAGTTAAGTGTTAAACCAATTTAGACTTTATTTTTTTCTTTATTTTAAGTAATTCTTTTTCCTAGAGAAAACTTTTAATTAAAAATCAATTTGGGGATTTGGGTCCTTGATGGGGAACTTGTCTCTATCAGGCATGAAGGTTCACTTTTCTCCTCAGTAAGGATCGAGGATGAGGATGGGGGGTATGGTCCCTAAGCCTGCCCCGTTGATACTCTTAAATTCTATTATGTCAATATATTAGATTAATTAAATTAGATATGTAAAAGTAAAAAAGTTAATAATTAATAATATATAATACCAATAAATAAAGTTAGTCATAATAAAATAGTACTAAGAAAAATCGTGAAAATTAAAATATGAATTAATTAATAAATAAAACCAAACAAGTTAATAAGTATATATGCCTAATATTTCGTTAGATGCTTTAAATTAGCCATGTGATCCAAAATTATTATTTGTATACTACACCTATATTTAAATTCCATTAAAAATGAATAGATCTAATAAAAATAGTAAAAATAAAAACAATTTACCTATCAAAAAAAGAAAAAAATAAAACTAATTTAAATTCAATTAATACTAAAAATTAACAACAATTTATCTAACCATAATAAAAATTAAGAAGCACTAATAGAAATATTAATACAAGTTTATCTAATAATACATAACCCTGAAATAATGCTTAGGTTGGAATCAATTTGGCTTTTTCCCAATTGAAAATGTCATTAGGGTCCTTCAACTTGGATTTTGTTTAATAAATCTCGTGCATAGACACAAGGTCCCTCTTAGATTCTTAGATTAGATATGTCAATTTAATTAATGCAACTTAACCATCTATTCTAATTTAGTTTGCATTGAATTAAAAATCACTTAGATTAATTATACCTATACGAGGTTAAGTTAGGGCCCATTTGGCACGTCTTTCTACACGGTCTTTCAACTGTTTACAAGTTGGGAAGACCAATTTTCGGTCTATTTCCATTTGGCACGCGGAAGAGTTAGCTGTCAAAAGATGGGACACTGAAAAGATGCAAGAAGCCCATTTTAGGCTGATTTTGGGAAGCTCCAAATGAAGTTTCTCGTGTCTTTCGCATTTTAATCTCGCGTAGAAAGATATGCGGAAAGATGCATATCTACCAAACGTGCTTTAGGCTGCTTAGATCTTCATGCAAAAGCTCAACGCGTCTTTTGCATGTCAGAGCTACCAGAAGGTCTTCCCAAAAAGACACGCCAAATAGGCCCTTAATTTATATATTAGATTTAGCTCATATTAGAAGTGATTGGAGATAAAAAAAAAAAATCGTTGATATTAATATAGAGTTGCACCATTTTGTTTATATATATATATATATATATATATATCCATTTCTATTAATACTAAATTAATTAATTAACTATCTTAGGGCCTGTTTGGTTTGCAGGAATAGAGGTCTGGAATCAGAATGGACCATTGTGATTCCAACAGTTTTGTTGGACAAAATCAGAATCCCTTCCCATCCCATTCCTAATGAATGACATCCCCCCATTTGAGGAATGACCATTCCTTCCCACTCCCATGGGAATGAAATCCCATTCCAGCTAACTCCAATTCCCATTCCAATTTTTGTTTGGACCAAACAGACTATGGGTATAGACCGCAAGCCAATAAAGCCTTAGATTAATCAATTATCTATTTATATATTTTTATTACATAAAATACTTTTCTTCTGGGGTAATGATATAATGTTTACATTTCTTTTTAATCCCTTATATTTTCATATTGGATATCAGGGTATTCCCATGCATCACACGAGCCCTATTAGTATCTTTCTATAACAAATGTTCCAAGTATATAAATTCATAGCACAAGATTCCATTAAAATGCTACATAACCCTAAACTTTAAAAACATGAAAAAAAATTCAAGATAATTGAAATTAAGTGAATAACATAAATTAATATTAGTCTTTTATTTCTATGGAAATTAATATTCAAAATTGTTTTATGGTACCAATATGATACTGAAAGGGCACGATACATTGATACCTAAAAAAATTAATGAACCAATCAACCAATATCACAGAAGTGGTAATTAATCAACCATTGCTCGTCAAAATTAGTTGGAATAGGATTTGACTATGATACTAGAAACACATGATACCAAAAAACTTATAACCAATCAGCTGGTATCAAAATTTGATAATCAATCAGATCCCTTGTAGCTTAGAACCAACCATACCTTTCTAGTATCATAGATTTATAAAAAAAAAAAGTGAGATTTATCATGTAATTTTTTTGGATTAGATTATGATACTGATGATATTGAAAAAATTTACAACTAATCAATCGACATTATAAAAAAAAAAAATCAATCACGTACCTTTTCATCAAAATTCACGGGAAGTTGTAATTGATCAAAACCTTTTCAATATAATTTTCCAGCATCATAGATTTTCCCACCACATCTTTATGGTACCATACAAATTGCCTTCCAAGTTCTAAGCTGTGACTATTTCATCTCCAACATTACGTCACAGATGGCCCAGAGTCTGACATTTATAAATGGCATTTATGCAAGGAATGACGTTAAAATACGTGAAAATCTTAACAGGGGCATATCAGTAATTTTATATTAAAATGGTAAATTACAGATTGATTTCCTATACTTTGAGAGTTGGGGACAAATGGACAATTGCCCCTAAACTTTCATTGGTAAGAGTTAGGGACAAATGGACAAATGGACAAACCCCTGAACTTTTGACAAAAAATTTTATAGGAAAAACCAAATGATCCGGGAAAGATATGATATGGAAAGAGTTTTGATCAACACGTTAATGGTTTCAGTTTATTGGTCAAATGTTTTTCGGTATCATATCTTTTCCTGTTTTCCGTATCATAGTCGAACCCATATTTATAAAATGGAAACTGCCATAAAAAAAGTCGAGAAATTTGTATGATAACTTGGAATTGCAACAAATATACATGCAATTAATATCAGCTAAGCCAATAACCTTGAAAAAAAAGGCTAAAAAATTGTTGATTAAAAAGTATAATTTGGGAATTTAAAAAAGTTCAAACAATCACAAAGTTAGTAGGTGTTTGGCATTAATGTCGTTTTTTTAAAATTGATGCTACATCAGCACTACATTTAAAATCTGTTTTTCGAAAAATGTCTTATGTTTGATTAACCTTTTAGCCATCTTATATAATAATTTATTTGAAAAAATACCTTTTTGATGCCTTTTTGTTTTTTCCATTATTGCAAATAATGTATATTAACATGGTATTGAAAAATGTCTATGTGGCTGCAAGTAGAGGTGTAAATCTGGCCATGCCGCCTGCGGCTCGGCACTAGGGGTGTTCACATTGAATGTCAAACTGACCAAACTGGTCCGATCCAACCCGAGTTGGTTGGTTTTTTTAAACCACCGATCGGTTTCGGTTTGTATGAAAAAATAAACTGTCAACTCGGTTCGGTTTTAGTTTTCATACATGAAAATTGAAATCAAACCGAACCGAACCGATCCTATATGTTTAACTGTTTAAGTAATTATTAATTAGTCCCTACCCTATATGCTAAAAGTTGATATATTTTATTTGTGTTTGTTTGAACTTTGAAAAAAAAATGGTTATTTATGATAAAAACTAAAAACATAAAATCAATACAAATATAATACAATGGTACAATATTTAATTCAGTTTTGTATAAATTTAAATATATATTGACAAAAAAAACAGTTTTTCATAAAAAAACTAATCAATTTAAATATATATATTTTGATTTTTCATAAAAACTAAAAAGAAATAAACTTAAATATAAATAGATATTTTAGTTTAATATATATAAAAACCGACTAAACTGATAAACCAACCCAAATTGACCTTTCATGTTTGGGTTGGTTTTGCTTTACGGTCAACCAGTTTCGGTTTAGTCAATAAATAAACCAATTAGGTCAGGTCGTTTGAAGAAAATGACTCAAACTGACCCAACTCGACCCATGAACACCACTACCCAGCACGACTTTGGATTGGCCTGGCACAATGGTCGGGGCCTTGCTGGGCTTGGGGTTTTAGGTCTGCGGGCCGGGCCGGGCTGGCATAGCATGACCAAGCGGGCTGTGCCGCTCACAGCCTTCATGTCGACACAGCCCAACACGATCCATATATATATATTATAATAAAGATATAGATATAATATAATATATAATATATTTATATAAATTATAATTATATAATAATATATTAATAAAATAAACAATTATTTTCAATTTTATTATACTAATTTATTTAATTATTATATATATAAGTAATTGTATACATCAAAATTCATATAAAATTAAAATTTTAAGTTTTTTTTTTTCAATTGTTTTAAATATAGCTTTGGCCCGGTTCACGGCTCAGCCTAGCCTAAGGACTAGCCTGGCCTATGGCATAGCATGCTAGAGCATGAGTCAACACAAGCTTGGGCTGTGGGCTGTGCCAGGACAACCCTCAAGTTATCCTAGGGGAGGGTGGCAAAGCCCGACATAGATCGTTTTACACCTCTAGCTACAACAATAATGGTACCAAATAGAAAAAAGGGAAATTCTACTTTAGTACCCTGAACTATGGGGTAGTGTCAAGTTAGTACCCAAACTTTCAATACCCAAACTTTCAAAAAATGTCAAGTTGGTCCTACTATTAATCGGCCCTTAGTTATTTGATCACGGGATGACATGTACAACTTAAAATTTTTGCAAAACTATCCTTCAAAAAAGATGCATGAGACGAGAGTCATAAGAGTAAAATAAAAAGAATACGTAATTCTCCTCTTTCTCTCTCCTTTGACTCCGAGTAAAAACTCGAGTATCAAAAACGATACACGACCGTTGATGGCGAATCTGCCCCAGCACCTTTGCTCAACCCTCCTTATGGCGGTCCAAGCGCTTCTTCCATTAAGGCAAGGGCTGATCTCAGAGAAAATGCTCTTCTTGATCTCTCCAAGGTAAGGTTCATTTATTGGGTTTGTTTATTTTTCCGTCCCTGGTGTTTGCTCTGTTTTGATAAGAGAATTAAAAGAATCAGCTTTAACTCATGTTTCGTCATAGATCTCTTCGCCTACTTCCATTTATGGTTCAAAATGCATGAGATTTTGCACATCTAAGAAGGCCAGTGCGGCAACCAAATCGGTGCCAAGAGGATTACCATGTAGGCAATCATAGTTCTCTGTCAAAAAGATTTTGCACATCTTTGGTGTAATGCCCGTTGGCCCAGTTATTTCCGATACCAGACTGTCCAAAGACTAGCTGATCGGAGCACAACGAGTACAGGCCGGTTTCATCGTCTCCTTCTCAGTGAACTCAACAAGCTAGCCCAACACTGGACTGTCCAAAGAATAACCGGTTGCAGCCTTGATGCTGTTGCTTTACGGAGGCGCAATTGTAATTGAGTTTCTTGAAGCTCTTTTATCCCTTTTGTTCTCACAGACTCGGAGGAATTGCAGAGAAATCTTGGTTTACACCTTTGGTGTATCTAAAAATCTAGTGATTCTGACCATTAGCATCCCAAATCTTTTGATTTGTTTCCGTTTCTGGCAGTGTTGGACGGTGATTCTGAGCACGGTTGCAGAAAAAGGGAATCTAGAGAATTCGGAGAGGCATTCGAATATCAATCATAAGAAAATTAGATGATGGGTGAAGGGCATTGTTGTCCTTTTACATGATATTTAACGCCGTTAATGGTTTTGGACTAACTTGACAGTTTTTCAAAGTAGTGACATATTTAAAAGTTCAGGTGCCAACTTAAAACTACTCTCAAAGTTCAGGGTACCAAAGTTCAGAAAATATTTTTTTGGAAAAACAGCCTACTGCATACTTATACCAACGTTTTGAAAAACGATTCGGAAATGGAATCGTTTTGGCTACTGGTTTTCAGGGTGATAGTCTGACCATCTGGTTCAAATGGACGGCCCATTCTGAAAAATAAATTAAAAAAATAAAAAAATAAAAAATAAAAAAAGTCAAAAACCGTTTAATGGGGTCAATGGATCAATGGTTCGATCGCCTGAGTCAATGGATTGTTGACTTTTTAACAATTTTGACTAAAAACCAGGTATTGGGTAAAACGAAACTGGTTACCTGAACGATTTTTGGGCCAAACAGCTGAACCAAACAATGAGATACATGAGCTTGTTGAAATGCCTATATGGATCCGACCTAACACCGTTTTTTTTTAAAACATCTCTCAAACACCGCATTTGAATGTTAATGGAAGGGATATTTGTTGAAATTAAATAAAAGATAATACGACAGACATACTCAGTGTATGATCGGTTTCGTTCTTACACCGTCTCAACAGTACTTGCAGTGTTGAATGCAAAATATCTCTATCAAATAAAACACATAAATAGGAGATATTCCCGATGCAAAGGCTGTAAAGGCTGCTCGAACGGGCGTTGCCCCGACGGAAGCCGAACTCCCCTCAGTCGGCCCTGATCTCAACGTAAAATAGAAGCCCCCGCCCAAAGGTGACGACGAGAGAGAAATCGATGAGGTTCATTGCGACGGATTCGAAAGCCAAAGTTTAGCCAAAATCTATAAACCGGGCAGAATCCGGAGCGGATCCCTGGATTCTCTTATACTTTTAATATTTCTTATATTTCATCATTTCATTCATTTTTATTTTCCGTAGTAATCTGACTTCATTTTCATTTTCGTATACAAAAAGCAAGAGCGAGTGAGCGAGTGAGCGAGCGAGCGGGCGGACGAGGGAAGAAAGAAATAATCAAAGAACTGTCGAAGAGAGAGAAAGAGAAGGAAAGAACAGAGGATAACAAAAACAGAAAAGAAAATGGAAAATTCATTTTTATTTAAATTCTCAGGGGAAAAACAGGTACAATGAGAAACTCGGCCAAACATGGTCTTGTGTTGGTTTCTTGGTTCTTTTCGTTTTTCTCTGATGCAAAACCCTAGATTTTCGTTTGGTTCTGGCCTGGCTCTGTTTTGAGCCCTAGCTCGGGCTGTTGTCACATCCATGGTTTGGTTTATAGGGTTTGTTTAGGGTTTCAATGGTGTAAGTAGCAGTGGAGCTCGAAGCTTCGAGGATCTGCAACGAACAGGAAATGGCGTCCTCGGAGAAGGCGTTGGAAGAAATGCTATTGGAAGCTGGGGATAAGCTCCTCAAACCTCCCTCGTCGGTCAATGAGCTTCTTCTACTACTTGACGTAAGCCCTTGTTTCTTATCTTCTCTGGTTTCTTATTCTGAAGGTTGGATCCCTTCGGAGGGTTGTGTTGTTTGACGGATTTCTTTGTAATTTGCACCTCCTTATATAATTTGGATATCTGGGTTGTCTCAGTGAGATTTCTATATTTGATGAGTTTTATTTTATTAAATAGAGCGGTCTGAGAGGTTCGTATATTATATTTTCTTCTTACTTCCTGAACTGAATTTAAGTGTCAGATTTCTCTTATGAACCAAATTTAAGGTATGTAACTTCAATGATGTTTTCTCGAATGGGTTCTTAACAACGATAAAAGGAACTGTTCTATCAGAGATTGATTGCGTGTTGATGGTTTTCTTTGTTGTAGACGCTTGTTCAAGAGTGTAACAGCTAAGTGTTTTGAGCCCTTGATATATTGAACACTTTTTTTAATTTGATTTTTAATACTTTTTCAAGTCTTATTAAATCCGGATTTGGCATTAGGCTTTTTGATTAAACACTAGATTAGATCAGAGGAAAATCTCTGCCCGATTTTCAATCCATTCCTCAATCAATTAATATTCATACAAGTGTGGTCTCCTCCATTTTCTATACAAAAAATAGCGTGTCCGTTTCCTTAAACTCCACCTCACGTCCGAGCTGAACTTGCACTCAACAAAAGCTTGTTCCCACTGTATGGGGCTGGCTATATGAATCCTGTTTTGCCATTCCTCTCTATTCAGTGCCATGCCTTTACCTCACATCTATGCTATGGTTTCAAAATCTAACTGGTTTGGTCTTGGAGATGACAAAACCTTCTGCTGATTGCATGCCAAAATTACTCCCTTGGCAAGAGGCTGATATGTTCACATGCATATGCTACTAGTATGCTACTGCATATCATACCTGATTTATTACCATCTACGATGGAACTCAAAAACAGGCATGGTTTATAGGTTATGTAAGAAGGGACTTAGTGTGATATCTTTAGTCAGTAGGGGGCCTCTTGCATCTCTTTTAACATTATGATTTTCTTTTCTTTCATGCTAGGATATGCTGCTGATTTAAAAGGAAGTCTTAGTTTGCCAATAGAAAAAAGGAGGTCATAGTTCAGTCAATTCCAATTTGGAAGGACTTTTGTGAATGGTTTGAAGCCTGAAAATTCAACCTATTTGTTGGTTGCTTCTGTTTAACATTTCCACTGGTTTCTTTTTGGGTATGTTGATAAACCGTTGAAGGACATGGTTAAAAGCAACAGACTTGTTTGTTTCTATCTTTCTCGGGAGGGGTCTAATCAAAATTGTCATTCATGTGAATTGAGTTCTGGTAAAATTTTTTCTTACTTTGGTCAGTTTTGCTGCACTCACTTACAGTCTCATCGTTTTGATGAATTAATTTTCTTTTCACAAAGAAAATAGAAAAACAATCACTGTGCAAACTGGAAAAGTGCTTAGTTATTTTTTACTAATGGTTTCATGTTTGGTGTCTGAGGAAATTAACCACAAACAATACAAAGTGGAGAGGAAAGAACTCTTAATTATGGTGGCTGTGATCTGTGAAATGAAAGGTCATGAGAAGCCACCAATGTGTCAATAATTCTTATCTGTTTGCTTTGACATGGAAAATAGTTGATAAGAAATGCTGTATACTCACTTTCAGTTATAATTGTGACCTTTCTCATCTCATGTCAGCCTATCAGGAAGAATATAGGCTAGATTCACATTTTCCTTGCCTTTTTTTTTGTTTCTAATATGCATGGTTGGTTGCTGTTGCTCTATTTTCTCTTTCTTCTTTTGGTGCATTGGATCAGTTACAATGCTTCTATTTTCTTGTCTTTTTTATGTTTTTGCTAAAATTTTGTCACCACTGCAATAACCTTTGAGCATTCAAGGATATTGTTTTAATATGAAATTCTAGTCTGAAGTTTTTAACTTTCTATTTTTTTTTCTTGTGTTGATGTTAAATTTTCATGTTGATTATGAATGTTCAATCCTCTTCATTAGGGAACTTGGCAAGTTTGCTGAACTTATTGTGCGGCCTTTCCTTGTCATCTTCCTCTCTTGCTCGTATGTATATATAATTGGATTGATAACCAGGGGAAAAGTTATTGAGTAAATATTTTGATCAATATCCAAAATAATTATTTTTCCAGGTTATCAATCAATCAATACATATGTACATATATCCGTCTGTATGTACATATGAGTATAGATCCTTTTTTTTTTTGTTTCAATGGCTAACGTGTCTGTTCTCTCTTCTTCAAACTGCTATCATGTGCATTTCTTTTAGCAAGTTGAGAATTATTTGTCAAGGGTGGAACAATCACCATCCAAGTCAATGCAAGCTGCACTTTGTCCCTCATTGAAGGCGCTGGTTGCTATTGAGCTCCTGAGGCATTCAGACATGGATGTGAAAGTGGCAGTGGCATCTTGTATCAGTGAGATCACAAGAATAACAGCTCCAGATGCTCCCTATGATGATGATCAAATGAAGGTAATAGGACTATCTTATTGAGTGACGTGATTTAATTTGTGTGCCCTATTTTTAGTGGTTTGCATTGCAGCTATGTATTCTGCAATTTTTGGTTTAGTTTTTTCCCTTTCCTTTTTATTTTGTACTATCCATCTGCGCATTCTGAATTAAAATCTTCTTCTCCTCATTATTCTTTCCTCTGCAGGAAATCTTTCAACTGATTGTTGCATCATTTGAGAAACTGTTTGAGATGTCAGGTCGTTCATATTCAAAGAGGGTTTCCATACTTGAGACTGTGGCAAAGGTTCGGTCATGTGTTGTGATGCTGGACCTTGAATGTGATTCATTGATTCTTGAGATGTTCCAACATTTTTTGAAAGCTATTAGGTAAGAATATAGTATTTTGTTGCTCATTGTATTTTCTGTTGATCATTTAATCTTAATGTGAGAAGAAACCTTTCTACTGACTATCATGTATATGCTGGGTTACTTTGTTTGTTTTGTCTTGTGTTTTGTTCTGGAGTCTTGTATTGTTACAGTCTGTTTTAATTGCAAGTTGAAATTCTTCACAAAACTGGGATAACTTAGCCTGTTTATTGCATTAATATACACAAGAAACTTATGCCACTTACAGAGTGGGCATAATCTAAGTCTTGGATGTTGAAGCGACTATAGAGTGGGCATTATCTTATCCCCTATTCTTTCCAAGCTTGATAGATTTTTAGTTTCACCTGACTGGAAAGAGCATTGGCCAGGGATAATTGGGAGAAATTTACCAATAATCACCTCAGATCATTGGCCTATCTGTTTGTTTGAGAGAATCAATGATGGTGGCCCAACTCCATTCAGATTTGAAAATATGTGGCTCACTCATCCGGAATTTAAAGAGAAAGTCAAGGTTTGGTGGAATAGTATGGCTGTACCTGCAATGTGGGAAGGACAAAAGTTCCTAAAGAAGCTTCAATTGTTGAAAAAGGAGATTAAGGAGTGGAATAGGGAGAGGTTTGGGAGATTGAAGGAGAAGTTAGTTGATTTGATTTCTCATATAGAGGCATTAGATAGAAAAGAGGTAGAAGGAACTCTAGTTGAAGGTGAAAAGGAGCTTAGATGGAACTTGAAGAAAGCTAGGGGAGACCTTATTGAGAGAGGAGATATGCTGGAAGCAAATGTCAAGAGAGGGATGGATCAAAGAAGGAATTGGAAATACAAAATTTTTCCATGCCATTGCAAATGGAAGGAGAAGGAAGTGCATGATTACTTTTTTAGTGGTGGGAGAAAACGAGATCACGGACCAAGAGGAGATTGCTAAAACATTCTCGGAGCATTTTAGTTCTATTTACAGAAGACCCTTAATTGAAAGGTGGAGGATTGAAGGCTTTGTTTGGGAGACTTTGGAGGAGTTTGAAGTCCAATTTTTGGAAAAAAAAGTTTGAAGATGGAGAGATTAAGGAAGCAATCTTTTCTATGAATAGATCAAAATCACCAGGACCAGATGGTTTCACAATGGCATTTTATCAAGATTGTTGTGACATAGTTAAAGGAGATCTGATTAGAGTATTTAATGAATTCCATAGGAGAGGGGTGATAAGTCTGGGAATGAATTCTACTTTTTTAACTCTAATCCCAAAGAAGACTAATACAACCAACCAGGGGATTTCAGGCCAATAAGTCTAGTCACTAGTATTTATAAGGTGATAGCAAAGGTGTTGTCTCTGAGGATTACAAAGGTGATCTCCCCAATCGTTTCTCAAGCTCAAGGGGCCTTTGTGCAGGATAGATAGATTATTGATCAAATCTTAATTGCCAATGAATGCATGGAGGCTCAAAAGAGATTAAAGAGAAAGGGAGTGGCTATCAAACTGGATCTGGAAAAAGCCTATGACTTAGTGGATTGGAACTTCTTGATTGAAATTATGAAGAAATGTAGATTTGGAAATTTGTGGTGTAAATGGATCATGGGATGCCTACAAACTAGTCACTTTTCAATAATAGTTAATGGGACAATGTATGATTTCTTTGAGGATTTCGTGGACTTAGGTAGGGTGACCCTCTTTCTCCTTTTCTATTTACTCTGTTTGTTGAAACCCTAAGCAAATTGATTTCAAAATCAAATGGTGTGCAATTATTCAGGGGTTGGTTAGTTGGGAGGGATAATGTGTTAGTCACTCATTTATAGTTCGCAGATGATATTCTTATTTTTTGTGATGGAGAAAACAGGGAGGGAGTGGAAAATTTGAGGTTGGTTGTGAAACTCTTCGAGATGATGTCTAATTTGAGGATTAATTGGGCAAAGCGTTTATTGGTTGGAATCAATATCAAAGAGGATGAAGTGAGAGTTCTAGCAAATTCCCTAGGTTGCGAGAAAGGTGAGTAGCCAATGAAATATTTGGGTTTACCCCTTGGAGATAACCCTAGATCCGCTAGCTTTTGGTCTCCGGTAGTGGAAAGGGTAGAGAAACGTTTGGCGGCATGGAAAAGGAACTATAATCTCATTGAGGGGGGGATAATAACCCTAATTAAATCCACTTTAGCAAATCTCCTAGTGTACTACATGTCAGTGTTTAGGATGCCACAAGGGATAGTGAGGAAAATTGAAAAAATCATGAGGGATTTTCTCTGGGAGCTTGGGGAAAAAAGAAGTATCATTTGGTTAGATGGGAAAATGTGAGGAAATTGAAAGAGGAAGGGGGTTTGGGAATAGGGAATGTTAGACTCAAGAATCAGGCTTTGCTTAGCAAATGGCTTTGGAGGTTTCCAAATGAAAATGAGAAATTATGGCACAGAGTGGTTGCAAGCATTTATGGCATGTCAAGCAATGGATGGGATGCTAGATGTCTTTGTAGGGCTAACTTGGCTGCTCCCTAGAAGGCCATCCATGATGTTCTCCCTACATTCCTAAATTTTATCAGGTATGACTTGTCTTCTGGTAGAAAAATCAGATTTTGGGAGGATGTGTGGATCGGGGATATTCCTTTAGGTGAGAAATTTCCTTCTCTTTATGACCTGTCCAGGTTCAAGGGTAAGCCTATTTCAGAGTTCCTAAGTCAACCATCTCACCTTCCAGGGTTGAATTGGAACTTTGGATTTAACAGTAACCTTAGAGAGTTTGAACTTCTTGCAGTGTCCGAGCTGCTAGGATTGTTGAGTTCAGTTTTTTTGGGGGAAGGTGGGTCAGATTCTAGAATTTGGGGTCCCAATGTCGAAGGGTCCTTTTCTTGTAAATCCTTTCTACGCTCGATGGTTGCCACACAATCTTATTTTCATTTTCCAATCAAAGAAATTTGGTGCCCTTCTATCCCCCTAAAATCAGTGCTTTTTGTTGGGAAGTTTTTCATGGTTGTATTAATACCTTTGATATACTTTAAAGGAAAAGACCAAATTGGTTTTTGTCTCCTAACTGGTGTGTCCTGTGTAAATTGAATGGTGAGACTGTTTTCCACTTTCTTATGTTTTGCCCTTTAGTCAGTTTTATTTGGAATTGGTTTACTTCCCTTTTTGGGTGCAGGTGGTCCTCTCCTGACAGGGTGGAAGGCTTATTCAACCCTAATGGTATCAGTGGTAAGACAAGGAGGGGAAGGATTCTTTGGAGGTGTACTAGAGCAGCAATACTTTGGACCATCTGGGAGGAAAGAAATAATAGGATATTTGAAAGTAAAGAGAAATGCAAGGTAGCTTTAGTTGAAACAATAACATTGAGGGTGGCTCATTGGGTAAAAAGTTTGAAGCTGTTTTCAACCTTTAAGGTTGAAGATTTATTCAGGGTTTGGGGACTTATTGCTGCTTCATCATCTATGAGGCGACAGTTTGTTGAGACTTGGTCCCCTCCAACAGATGGTTTGAAGAAGCTAAACTTTGATGGGAGTTGTGGGTAACCCAGGCCCTTCAGGTATTGGGGGCGCCATTAGAGACGAAAATGGTTCCATCATTGCCCTGTACTCTGATCCTGTGGAGGTAGGTGATGTGACAAGGGCAGAGTTTCTAGCTGCAGTATATGGGGTTGAGAAGGCTAAAKAGTTGGGGATCATTAGACTGATCATCGAGGGAGATTCAAAAACTGTGATAAGATGGTTGCAGAAAGGGGAAGGGGTGAGATGGCAGTTGAAGAATGATTTCAGAAGATTTAAATAGATGTCAAGGAACATGTCAATTCAGGTGGGATGGGTAAGGAGATCTGCCAACAGTTTGGCCGATAGCTTAGCAAAGCAAGGGGTTCAAAGAACATGTATGTTTTGGGCACATTTATAATTCTGTACTGGGTCAGCTTACTATGCTGATTTCTTTTGTAACTTATTGTTGTATCTTAAAGTATTTTAATCAATAAAAGTTTCAAAGTTATTGATAAAAAAAAAGACAGCTGATTGTATCCTAAGCCATAGCTGTGGGATAGGTGCATTGTTCTGAAAATTATAGTCATATTCTAAAGTTTAGAGAAGATTAAATTGAATTGAATCATGAATCATAGTGTAAATTGTAAGACTATTTTTATTTTTTAGAAATATTAAAAACCTGTCACTAAAGCTTAAATATACAGAGAAAAGAGTTTTTTTTATATCTTTAATAATCCATAATCACCCTATATGTATTTAATACACCTTAGTTTACCACTTATACACGAGAAGCTTGGGATGATATGATCAGGATTGACTTGTTATTTAATGCATTTATACAGTTATATAAGGTCTTTAGCCTTGGARTCATGGAAAGTAAACTCACAAATGTCTTTAAATGGGTTTTCAATAACCTAAATAATTATAGTCCTTYAGTGGCTTTAAAACAATGTTTTATCTTTTTATTTTAATAAATTTGTCTTTTGTTATGAAAAAGTCGTAGTTGATTTTATTCAAATTATATCAGTTGGAAAAGCCAATTAACCCACTTATACAGCTAGTCATGCTCTTTAACCTACAATACATATAATGGAATCATGAAAAATAAACTCAAAGCATCTTTAAATTGGTTTTAAATAACCTAAATAATTCTAATATAGTAGTTTTAAAACAAAGTGCCATTAAAAAAATATAAGAAATGCCAATGTATGGAACTTTGTTCTGGTTGATTTGTAAGAAAAAAAATCCTAGTTGAATTGATTAGAATCATGTGAATTAGACAAGTCATAAGATTTGAATCAAGTAGTAAGATTCAAATAATAGCTGTAGTGCTGTGCATTTATTTTTCTGAAAAGAAATTGGACGTAAGTTCTGTGTCAACACCCTTGAGGTTCATGATCTGTATCAGAAAGGAATGTAGCAGTAATGGGCAAACTCAAAATTCAATTTTGATGGGCCTTGGGAATCCAGGAGATTCAGGTATTGGGAGTATAATCAGGGAACCACAATGGACACATGGTACTTAGCTTTCCTGGGTCCATTGATGTTGGAAATTCTCTAGGGCTGAACTGCATGCTTTGATTCATGGGTTAAAACTGAGAATATGGAAGGAATGAAGAATGTGGAGTTTGAGCCTTTGGATGAGAAAACAAGATACGATTCCTTGGTAAGTCAGGCTGATGGTGAGACAGGCACAGTCCTTGAGCACCATATTGAATAGGTCATTTAACTAGGTGCCATGAGGTGCTAGTTGAACAGCAGACTCTAGCCAGGGCAGGGCTGGCAAGGAATGAGTTTGTTGAATGGGGATGTCCAGGGCTGGGTTGCAATCTGTAATATCCATTAATTTCTGTAATTAGGGCTCCATGAAAATAGGAGCTAGTATTGTACTATCATTAATCTCATTTGTATCAGCTTAACCCTGCTGCTTTATTTTTTGATCATTGTGGATGTTAGATCCAATGAAATTTTATTGTTCCTTTCAAAAGAAAGTCATTGGACTTTGGAAACTACAAATATGTGTCTAACAGAAGGGTAGAGTTTTGATTTTCTCCCCATTATTACGTTATTCTTCTTGTCAAGTTTTCAGCATTTCTCAACAAATATAATTTTATTAGTTTAAGGACACATGGCTCAATTCCTTATGCAGATGCTTAATACCACTCCTCTGTTGCCATCCCTTTTGTTTGATACACAAAAGTTGGGCATGCTGCTGAGGGTTCACTTGGGTGGAACTATGCCTTATTTTTAGTTTTTAGTCAACAAGTAATGTTAAAGATGGAGTTTCTTTTTCCCCCAGGCATGAGTGTCCATCATGTGCAAAGCACCTGGAATGTAATGCAGTGGGCCCAGTATTGGGAGAACCACTTGAACTGGCAAAATGTTCCAGATGTCTGGTATAAGATGCAATGTACAAGAAAATGAATTTGGTGTCTGTACTGCATTGCTGTTACATCTACATGCCTGTAAAAGAGTGTCATATTATGTTGATAGCTTCATTTTTTTAGTGTAAACTTGGCATAGTGATGACTTCTTGTAATCTCGTCTAGCTATATTGACACCATATCTGGGTGACATAATTGCAGTGTGTTTTCATTGCACTTATTTTCTTCTATATGCTCTCTAAGTGACCTGGGTGACCTCTTTTTTGTGCAACTTTCAGGGAGGACCATCCAGAAAATGTATTTTCTTCCATGGAGACAATAATGAGCTTGGTGTTAGAGGAAAGTGAAGATATCTCACCTGAGCTTCTCTCTCCTCTCTTAGCTAGCGTGAAGAAGGAAAATCAGGTCTACTCATTGTTTTACATGATATTCTATTCTGTGTGTTTCAGTTTTTCTTTTCTCTTTTTGTGTCTTGTTTTATTGATAATGTTTTTTTCCTATTTCAGGATGTTCTTCCTATTGCAAGGAAGCTGGGGGAAAAAGTAATGGAAAACTGTGCTGCCAAACTTAGACCATATATGATGCAAGCAGTGCAATCTATGGGCAATTCTTTGAACGATTACAGTAAAATTGTCACATCTATATGCCAAGAGACATCTGATACTGTTGAGCATAATGATACCAATGCTTCTGGTGAACAATTGGTAGGCATCTAGCTCCTTTCTATATAGTTCTTAATCAGCATAGTTGGTGATAATGAAATTGTTAATCCCCTCTTGCCTATCAGTTCTTTCTTTTTGGGTTATGAACACTGACAGCAATCTTATTTACCCGCCTTAATTGGCACCATTTTCCTATTTTGTACCTTGATTTTTGAATGCCTTGTTATTGGAAGATAATTTACCTAGGTGAGATTAGGTGGTCCTTTGTTTCTAATGCCTAGTAGCTATGCCTATATATGGTTGAAAATATTTTCTAGATGGAAACCAAACCAATTAAATGGTTCTCTTCAAAAATCAAATTATGTTTTTTGATGAGTAATCAAATTCAAATTATGTTATTTCCTCTGTACATTGTTAATATTATCACGCTTATACCATTTGGACTCTCCAATAATAAAAATATCTTTTTGTTTTTTGTGAAACCAAGTAAACCCTTACTAGGATGGTAGAATTAAAAAGTGGAAGTGCACACCCACTGTACTCCTAATTGCAAGGAATTTTCCCCAGGTTTGGGAGTGAATTAGGTAATTGGATGTTGGATGGTGCTTCCCTTATTATGGTGAAACAAATTTCATTTTTGATCAGTTGAGCTTTGGAAGTGAGGATGTACTGGCATGTCCCAATAATTGCCTCAAACCTGTTTACATTTTTTTGAAGGTAAAAGAAAATTCTTTAAAAGAAATTAGTACAAGGAAAGTGATAAGGAATCACCTGAGAGAAGCATGAAACCTGTTAACTTGGTCGAAAGCTGACCTCTCTGTTTGGAAAATATTTTATTGCATGCATACTCTCTTCATGTTTGTATATTGTATTTTATACAATTTAAAGGTTTAAGGTTGATTTTAGATTATTTCATCTTAGCTTCCTTGCAGTATCATGAGATCTCTTGTCCTCAATCTGCCAGAAAAGGCATCTTTTGCTTAAGACTGTATAGGCATGCCCAAGTAGACATCATGCCACTGAAGCTTCCTTTCATCACCTGGTACAGACTAAACATTGAAAAACCAGAATTCCAAATGTAATAAATAAAAAGGCAAATGATCAATAAATGTTCCAGAGTCTCTTGCCTCATGATAGTTTGTTACCTCATACAAAACAAATATGTGTTTCTCCATTTAAAGTCCCACCTCAGACAACTTACAGTTACAGGTTACTCCAGAGGGTACTTTCCCTACCTTAAATCCTGCCTATTTACTCCTCCACATGCCAGGGTATCAGCCAGTGAGTTTGCTGATTTAGGCACCCAACAGATTTTTGGTTGTAGTCTTAGACATTGATCTTGATTCCATTATTTTAAGTTCAGGTCTCAGGGGCTATCCATGTCTCTCTTTAGCCCAATGTTTCAAAAGGTGTGGGAGGTGTACACCTGGAGGCCCAGATGCATGCATCATATGTCTTGCATGAGTCATATGTCTCATGCACCTCATGCACACCCCATTCAAAAAGATAAAAAGAAAGAAAATAGAAAAGAAAGGAATGGAAAAGAAATGAAAAGTAAAGAAAGAAAGAGAAGGAAAAAAAGAGAAAAAGCATACAAGGGAAGGGGAAGGAAAGAAAGTTTGGGCGAGGGGCTCTGCTTCAACAAGACCCCCCCTTCAGCTGGTGTTATGCATCTTCATTCTTCTTAATAGAAGACACTTTTCATAAAAAAAAAACAAAAAAAAAGATGAGATCCTCCCTCTTCTTCTTCTTCGTCCTCTCCTATTTTTTCTTCGTCATCCCCTTCCTATTAAAGAGGCTTAAGCCTCCTTGTGTTCAGGAGGCTTACAGCTCTTAAGTTCAAAACTACGGCTTACACCTCTAGGTAGTGGAACACCTTGCATTACACCTTCACGTTTTAAAACATTGCTTCAGCCATGCTACTATTGTTTTTGAGTCTCTTTCCACTATCATATCCTGGCTTTGTGCTGCAAGCATGGCTAGTTTTAGCCCTTGTGCCACCGCTTGTAGCTCTGCATCTATAGAATTTGCATTTCCAATAGGTCATGACAAAGGCTGTAACAATATCCCCAAGATGTTTTCTTATAATTCTGCCAATGCCTGATGGCGCTGGATTGCCAGTACTGCAGCTATCAAAGTTCAGCTTCCTTGCTACCATCAACCAACCTCTTGAAATGTCATCAGATGAGAAACATGACAGGTCTTCAGAGCTTTTTTGTCTAATGAATAATTCTTATCTTGATCAAATTGATTAGATCTTCTAGAGTCTGACGTTTCTCTATATAAACCCTTGCGTTTATTTCTTTCCATATAGGCCATAAAATTGCAGCTCTTGTTGACCTCCATAAAATCCTTGCATTTATTTCTCAAGAAAGTTTTGCCATATACATAGAAGATTAGTAAGTGGAAAATTGTTCCACTGCTTGTCTAATAGAAGAAAAACATATGAGGTGATAATACCCACTTCAGCCTTCTTCTTTGTAGGACTTCCAGTGTAGGGGGATTAGGTAGGTTAAGGCAGTCTGGAATCCCTAAAAGTGGTGGTGAGATGTGCTTGGGTTGGTTTGTCTTGGTCTGATGAGCTGGGGGTTGGGCCAACCCTTGTAATGGTGGGCTAGAGGTGGGGCCGAAGGCTACAACTAGTAACCGAAGTTAGGGCTGGTTGAAGACTTTGAAAAGAGGGGACTGAGACCAAGACTGAGCTAGGTATTCTGTTGCCTAGAAAAACTTGTTTGTCTTGGGGATCTGTTCCCCTTTTTATCGTCACTCTTGGTCTGTTGTGCTTGGACCTTTCTAGAATTGCTCTTTTTCTTTATTCTTCTTTGTTTTCTTCTCATAAATGTCTTCAAATATCTCGAAATATCTTTTTTTTTATTAAGGGCACGACATTTACGTTTGTTAGGAGCTGTATCTCTTGTTAGGCGGCATGCTAATCAGTTATGCCATGTCAGCCTGGTTGGTTATGATTTAATTCCCATGGGACATGGTAGTACTATGACACATACCTTTCCTAGTCTCGTGTGTGCCTCTTTATGCGCTTGGTGTTGAGGGGGTGTGCGGAACTCATTTCACTTTCATACTTGAGTTTTGTTCTAGGTTTTGTAAATGGTGTTTCACAAGTCTATCCAGCTTGAACTGTGCGATTTGCATACCTACTGATGTTTGTGGGTGGTGTTGTGCATGTCTATGCTCTCACACTCAGGTACAGCGATTTAAAAGGTGCACCTCAGACGTGCCTAGGCACTCAGGCGTGGCACCTTTTAATAGGGGTGTACAATCGGTCGGTTCGGTTGGAACCAAAGACCTAACTGACTATTTGGTTTGACCATCTCACCCAATCGAACTGAACCAGACTATAATTTAGAACCAGACCGACCCTAACCAAATTCAGTTCGGTTCGGTTTTTTGTTTGGTTTAATAATTATCGAACAATTAGCTATTAATCTTTAGTCTAGGTTTTAATGAACAATTAATACAACTACTGTCATTTAATGAGCAATTGAATGACTAATTATTAAAGCAACTGCACTCATTCTTCACAAACAATTAATGAATAATTAATAATTAGTCTAGATTTTAATACTCTAGTTGTTTAGAGTCTCTAGGTTATTTAATTAACTATTATATTAATTAAAAGCTTTTTATAGGCCCAACCGCCCAAAGCACAATGGGGAATTGTGAATTGATCATTGCCCATTGGAAAAGATAATAATTATTAATTAATGAGTATAAAGTATTGAATAAAATATTATATATTTAATATACTTAATTAAATACAGCCACTAATTCAGTTTTCGGTTTGGTTCGGTTGAAAATCTCAATCAAACCGAACTGAAACTGAACCAATTTTTTAGAAAATAAAAACCAAACTGAACCGATATCTGAATTATAACTGAACCAAATTAGCTTAAACACCCCTAAATTTTAAGGTATGCGTCTCGCCTAGGCCCTAGGCACGACATTTTCAAAAGTCGTGTGTCTGGTGTGCCTTGCTAATGTTGTTCATTCATTCGTCCTAACAAAATATCTTCTTAAAAGGCAATTAAAATTATAAAATCATTTTTTTGTGTGAGGATTAAGAATTTAAGACCCTAACATGGACTTGTTTGGGCTTGCCTCGAGGGGCTTGGTACAAAGGTGGCTCGTAGAATCAGGAAACAGGAATGCAAAATGTTTTACATCACATTAGCTATTTGTCTCTAGTTTTGTGCCAAATCTGTCTCTTACATGTAGTCGATCTGGGTTCTCTAATGTTTTTGGGTGTCTTCTTAGCACCTTTGGTTGTATACAGCTTATGCTCTTTTTCTTTTAGTGATACCTTACTCTTTAAAAAAACCATTAGCTATTTGAAGTAATCAAATTGAGGAAAAAAAGAGATTGTGGGTTTTACATGCTTGAAAATGTTTTTTATGTTTTTTTCACCAATTCTCCTTTAATGACATCTGGAAGAATCGGGCAGCAGTGGTAAGTTGTTCCTCTTCCAAGATTAAAGTGAGAACAAGCTGGTCATTACCTCCTGCAGGCTTCTTGAAGTTGAATTTTGACGGAAGCAGTCTAGGAAACCCAGGTCCTTCTTTTGTAGGTGGGGTGTTGAGGAATGAAGTCGGGAATGTGATATTTATCTTCTCAGGTCCGTTAGGAGTGGGAGACTCTACTAGAGTAGAAATATTTGCTGCCCTGCAAGGTGTAAAGTTTGCAGCTCAATTAGGGGTGAACCAGCTTATAGTTGAAGGTGACTCAAAGGTTGTAATAAGCTGGTTGCAAGACCCAGAGTCAGTAAGTTGGTGCTTCAGGAATGAAATTAAAAATTTTATGGTGCTGACAAGAAACATGGACCTAAGAATACAATGGGTGGGGAGATCAGCAAATGCTATGGCGGGCTGTCTAGCCAAGCAAGGGGCAGCTAGGGAAGTTTTGTATTGGGCACAACTGTAACTTATTACTTTTGTTTTCTTCTTTAGTGGAGAGATTGCAGCTCATGCCTCTCCATGGGCTTGCTTGTATGTGCTAATTTTTCCAAATTAATAAAAAGTTCATTTATTTATCAAAAAAATGTTTTATATGTTTGATTTTATTTTTAAATTTTCATTTGAATATAGTTTACACGTTATGTTTATGTATTTTAATTTTAGATAATAGGTTTTTTAAAACATATATTTTAAAATTTAAGTTTATATTTTTATTAATTTTATGTTTAATATTTTTATTTTTTTGCATTTTTTTTGAAAATTTCTGACATTTTTGATTTTTTTTTTCATTCGTTTTGCTAACAAAAGGGTGTGCACCTCAGGCACAAATTTCCCCTTGCGCTTTTAAAACATTACTTTGATACTGATCTTTTGATGATCCACTTTTCAAATTCCAACAAAAAACCCTTATTATGAGAGGTGTAGGTCCTATCCAAATTGCTTGTTGGAAAGGATTGGGGGGGGGGAGATAGTTCTATTAGCAAGAGGACATGAAATCTTTTTAGTCAGGGTCCAAGCATGTCTCGTCTAAGTGCCTGCTAGTATACCATTTGGGTGCTGACCATGAAATACCCTTGAATCTTAGGGGTGGTAATGAATTGAGCTTTTCACGAGCTATTCGAGCTTGACTCGTGAAAAGATCGATTTGGCTCGGTTTAAACCGGGCTCGAACTCAATATATAGGTTTGTTTGCTAATTGAGCCGAGCTCGAGCCCAATGAAGCTTGGCTGATTAGGTTCGCGAGCCTAATTAAGCCTAATACATATATACATATATGTATTATATGTATAATAATAGTTTTGTTTTTTATATATAATAATAAATAAATTTTAATAAAAATAATTTTTATTTTTTTATAGAGCATCTGAGCTCAATTGAGCTCAAACATCCAAGCTTTGAGTCGAGCCAAATTCGAGCTCAAGTCTCTAGCTTGAATCGAGCTCGAGCTCAAGCTTGAACCTAACACTTTTTTGGCGAGCCGAGCCGAAGTCCTTGGATCTAGATGGTGTACCTAACTACCTATAGAGTTTTGTAAATTTGTGGGTGCCCTTCAACATAAATGTTTCATCAAAATTGGAAAGACAGAAAATGCCAAGCAAATGGATGAAAAGTACCATGGTGCCTATATACAGTAAAGGAGACAAAAAATTGCAATAAGCGTGAAGGGATTAATCAAAGAGCTGATTATTTAGCTAAGTCAGGTTCTGAGAGGACGTTCTTGTGTAGTATTGAAAGTTTCCTGATGTTTGAAAGGGCTTTTGTTTTCTTTTGTTAAACCCTGTGTTTTTTGTGTGTACATACTCTCATGTACTTTCTCTTTTTGATGAATGAAATTGTTAGCCTTTGTCAAAAGAAAAAAAAATAGAAAAAACTATTAAGGGATTAAATTGTTGAGTTATACTATAAAACATTTTTGGAGTGAAGGAGCAAAGAGCAAGACAAGAAACTAGGGTTTCAGAGAACCAGTTCAGCTTCATTCCTGGAAGATGAACCATAACCATTGAAGCTATCTTCTTACTAAGACAATTGATGGGGAAGCTTAGAGAGAAGAGAAGAAATCTCCACTTGGTCTTTATTAACTTGGAGAAATCATACGGTGGAGTGCCTATCAAGAGTAGGGGAAATTGGATACCCGGCTTTAATATTTTACACTGCATTGGGCCCGGTTTCTGGGCCGGGCCTATTTAAATTTTGACTAAACCCCTGCCCAAGCCCTCCCAAGTATTACCTCCTTCCCAATTGAGAAGCTGCAGAGAGGTTTTCTTTGGGAAAGTTCAAGCAAAAGGGAACACCTAGTTAGTTGGAAGGTTGTTTGAAAACCCGAGAAGGAAGGAGGTTTGGGGATTGGGCATATTTTGGAAAGAAACCTCGCACTTATTGACGGTTCCCCCTGAACAATTAATTAAGCTTTGGACTTCCATCGTTTGAAGCAAATAGGGAATACATCTAAATGGGTGGGACAACAAGCTGAATTTGTACAGAGTTTCCTCTGTCTAGCCTTTGAGATAATACCTTTTTCCTTCTTTTTTGAGATTCAGTGTTGGCATTGGGAATAGAATTATATTTTGGACAGATTTATGGTGGGGCTCCCAATTATAACCCTATCCCAGCCTTTTTAACCACCCATTCAGATGTATTAAATCAGCCTTTGCCAATATTCCCCAAAGATCTATAGATCCATATAAGTCCACAAATGTCACAAGAGATAGTATATGTGAATATTGGCAAAGGCTGATTTAGTTAAAGTGATTCTTCCCCCCAATGAAATGTAGAATGGAAAAACAGTAGATCTGGTGTTATCTCCTAATGAGAGTCCTTAATAATGTGATGGCCACTCCACTGCTGATGAGCCAGTAATTGAAATGGTCACTTAGGCATCTCCTCTAATTTGGAGGCATGGGACATAACCCACAGAATCACAGGCTCTTCATGGTTGGCCAGCGGGCCTGCATGCACCCTGCTCTATCGCACCTCCGAGTCCCATGTAATGTGTAGTATGTGAGTGATACCCAAATAAAGTTCATTCCAGAAATACAGCTTTGCCAAAATTGACCTTCATGTTTGAGATACATTTGGAGCACTTAATAAGGTGCTCTAAATTCCTGTTCTTCCTTTCTTTCTTCACAGAATGTAATGATATCATTTTGTGAACTGCAAGTGGGTAAACACTATTTGATCTCTCTTAACTTATATTCTTTTTGTGGCATAACATTTGTTGAATGATTTGAGAATTGATATATTTTTTCCATTATTAGTTTTGTCATATCTAGCTGTTGTAGTTGGTTCGTCTGACCGATTGCATCATTAACTTGATTCAGGCAGATGAGAGCAAACTGTCAGAAAGGAATGTTTCAGATGAGCCACAGCAGGCATGTAACTTTATTGGATAGTACAAGCATTATTTCCTTTTTCTTTGCTTTCAATCATATCGTGTTTATTTGGAAAAACCATTTAAAACTCAATTGGTCATTCATCAGGTAGCTAAAGAGGTTTCACAAGAAGTGGCTTGTCCTGGAACATCTGATTCTGGCATGGAGAAAGCACCAAAATCAGTGATGAGCAATGGAACTGCTCGGGCTGTGACAGACGACTCTACAGCAGAGCCACAATCCCCTAAAAAGAAGCTTGATCGTTGTCATCGTGTTAATCAATCTAAAAGTAGTGATGGAGCACCAAAAGCTGAGACTGATGGTTTAGAATCTCAGAAGGTTGTTAAATCAGAAACAAAATCTGATCAGATTACTAAGAAAACAAGGGGTCGAAAACCTAATACTTTGATGGCTCCGGCAGAGGCCTCTGATCCTTCTCGGACTGACGGTGAGAAAGAAGCTGTGCAGATGCTTGATCGTGAAAAGGGTCACAGTAAGGAAACTGACAATGTGCCTTCAGAAGGCCCATCTACTAAGGATGAAGCTGTGCCATCTGGACAGGAAAAGGAAACTCAGGTGCAGTTATCCTCTCCGACAGGATCACAGGGTGAGGTTGCAAATGTTGCTTCACCCCCAAGCCAGAACCTTACTGATGGAAGTCGCTCCAAAAGGGGCCGGCGAGGTCCAAAGAAGAAAGAGAGCACAAGTCAGGAAGCTGACCCAGGATCACCTTCTGTTCCAAAGGAAGTTTTGCCAAGTGATCATGATGAGGATGAAGCAAAACCTTCTACTGCTGCAATCTCAAAAAAGGAGTCTGAGGCTACAAGTGATTCTGAAGCAAAACCACATAGACGCTCAGGTAAAAAAGCATCATCTGGGAATGCTAGTGATAAAACTCCTGCTCCTGTGGATATTGCCAAGGAGTCTGTGCGTACAAGTGATTCAGAAGCAAAATCTCAGAGGAAGTCTAATAAAAAAGTAGATGAGAAAAATGCACATGAAGATGAATCATCAGGAAAGGAGCAAGAAGGAAAAAAAAAGCAGGGTAAGGGCAAATCTGTTTCTGAAAAGGATGTGGTTGAAGAAGCCAGTAACAAGGTACTATTTTGAGGGTTTGGTGATTGTTGTTTTACAGTTTTGCTGGTCTTGGTTGTTCTTTTCCAATCATGTGTTTCTTTTGAGAAGTTGTCTCTAAGTGGATAACACATGGTGGTAAAATTATTTTTCCAACCTCTAGGCTGATAAATTCGTGTTGTTATGAATTGTACAGAAAATAGTTTCTTCACCTAGGGCTGCAGCCAAGACATCAAAAAGAGATCAAGCTCAACCTGAAGAAACCTCAGTGACCAAGTCAAAGAGGAAGCGCACTCCAGGGAAGGAGGAGGTATGGGCATCTGATTGTGGTTTTTGGGCCCTTTTAGGCTTTTCTTTCTGCATTTGCATAAACTTTAGCTGAAAGTTGTTGGGATTGTTATTTGTACTTCTTAGAACTTACATGTATGATGAATCTAAAATTGATGGAATCTTGTGATGATGTAAGTCTGCATACCAAATTGGAACTTTTTCCATGTAAAAACATGTAGTTAAATAATGAGGATTGCTTATCTTGGTCAAGCATTTTATTCCATGATAGTACATTATGCCTAGTATTGTCAATTTGTTATTAGGGAAATAGAATTTAAATATTAAATTGGAGAAAGACTTGAATTTAGTTTTAAAAGAGTAGATTTCAAATACTTGGTTGGTCCCTAAACATGCCTAGGGAGTTGTGTCTATGACATGTGAATGCTGAAGCACGCCTTGAATGGTTTAGATGTTCAAGATTGGGACTAGCTTACCGTTGCTCCCAATATACTCTTAACCTTTTCTTTTCCTTCATTGCCTTGGTTGTGAACGCAATGTCTTCAATGATTTTTCCAGCTAAGGATTATGTTTCTTTTATGTTTTGGGAATTCCATAGGTAGCTGGGGTGGTATTAATGGCAAATAAAATCTCTAAGTTTTGTTCCAACATGAGGGAGAATAAGTATAAGATCAATATTGATAGCAGACACTGGGCAATTAGAAACGATGGGGATATGGTGAAGGAAAAAGTAGTATCTAAGAACCACATTAAACTAGATGGGATGATTAGACCAGGTGATAATGCCATCTGTCCCCAGAACTTTTTCTTTTAATTTTGAGAAAGGGTAAAAGTATTGCATTAATTCATAATCAATATTTTTAAAATGTATGCCTGCACAATAAGGCAATGTGCAAGAATGACAATTATTTTGTACAGCATCTACTTTGTTTGATTAGATACAAAAAGTATATTCGAAAAAAGAACTATAGTGGTATGTCCTCGAAGCAATTGCCACCTATGAATATATCTTGCTCCATAAAATCTTCACCATTGAATCTTCTATATTGGCTTTGTTCTCAAAAGGCTCCAAATTTCTCTTTGTCCATATGGTCCATTCCACTCCCAAAGACATTACCTCCCTTATGATTTTCCCCTTTTGCTTAATCCTTTCAATTACCAGCTCCATAACAATGCTTCCAAAGTCCTTTGGAAATTGGAACTATAATTGTGCTCCAATAACTCCTAACTTATTGCCACAAACACCTTGGAAACTTGCAGTGAATGAATAAATGATACACTTCTTCTATTTCCTCTTCACCTTGATTCCTCTCCTTGCTAGGTTATCCGCTGTTAAGCATTCAAACAATGTAGCTGTCCATACCATAAAGACTACTTTTGGGTGAGCTTCTGTTTTCCAAACTCTAGCCTCAAGGAATCTCAGTGTCTCAGCAACAGCTAGATTTTTATAGAAAGACTTCACTGTGAAGTTTCCTGATCTGTCCCAATGTCATATTCTTCTCTCTCTCTTCTTGCTCTATTCATCCTTATTGAGTTAATTCCCTGCTTTAGTTCCATCCATGGCCCTACCTCCCGATCATTTAAATTTCTTCTAAATATGGGGCATCACTTGATTCTCTCTCTCAAAAGAAAAAAACATCTGCAAACATGCCTTCTTTGTTCTGGCTCTTCTGGGCAATCTTATATGTTGGATATGCCTCTTTCAGTGTCTGATCTCCACACCATGTGTCCTGCCAAAACTTTATCCCAGCTCCTTTTCCCACCTCATACTAGATTACCTTTTTGAAGCCATTGTGATGCTTCTGTATACCTCTCCATACTGCATACTTGTATGGTGTACTGGTTACTCCTGGGTCCTAATTCATGATACTGGACCGATACTTGGCGAAGATTATTCTCCAAAGGCTAATGGGATGCTCACTCTATATTCAGTACCACTTGTAAGAGGTATTTCTTTTGCTGGGTTGGGGTTGCCCAGGGCCGGGTTGTAACCTGTAAGAGGTATTTCTTTTGCTGTTTTTGGTCTTGTTGGTCTCTTTTGGTTTGATTCAAAGGCTGTTTGTATTTTAGGCCACCTTGCGGTGTGGTTTCTGTTCTTTAATGAATTGTTCATTGATGCTTATCAAAAAATAAAAATGAAAGTGTCTTTAAATCCAAGTTAGTAGGCAATCTTATCTAGCTGTGCATGTTTAATATCTAGGCTTAGCTTTGGAGGGAGTATTGAGATGGTCTATTATGCATTTAGGGGCTGTTTAGCAATCGCATTTATTTAGCATTAAGGGGAGCCTAACGAGGGGAACTCTTCTCTACAAACTTAACCCTAAAATATCAACAAACATATTTAGAGATTAAGAGATGAAAATGTCAGAATTGTGGCTATGTTTTCAGGACCAATAGGAGACTCATTGAGAGCAGAGGTGATGTCCTTGCTTCAAGGTGTAAGATATGCCAAACAGATGCCAAACAGTTGGGTTACACCGGATTGAGATAGAGGGAGACTCTAAGTCGTTGATTGAGTGGCTGCAATTTGGTAAGTTGGGAGCCAGGATTTATAGACAGCACATAAGGGAAATCCTTAACACAACAGGGGAGATTGGTGTGTGCTTCAAATGGACAAGGAGATCAGCTAATGGTTTAGCTGACACGTTGGCTAAACAAGGGACTGTGGGAGAGAGTGTTCTGGGCAGTTCTGTAAGAAAGATTACTGGCGGCCCAACACCTGTTTATGGGTTGACAGCTGTACTTGTCACCGTTTCCTTCAAGAAAAAACTTAAGAGATTAAGTTGAACTTGTAATAGGACTTTGGAATTCTCTGGATGTTTTGTTTTTGGCATGTACGGCCATACAAGGATCCTTGCACTGATGCCATTTTGTAGGAGTTAGTGTTCTTAGTGTTGTAATTTGAAATTTCATTTTCTTGAATTGGATGTATTTAGTGATGGAGCTGATTATGTACTTTGTTCATAGTTGATAGTTTGCTTATTGAATTGTTATTCTTGAATCTACTAAGAATGTTTTTAAACATCAAAAGTATTATTATCATTAATATTATTTCTACAAACTTAACCCTAAAATGTCAACAAGCATATTTGGAGATTCTTAAATCGAACTTGTAATAGGACTTGGGAATTCTCAGTGGAGGGTTTTTTTTAAATTTATTTTTTTTTGGGGGGGGGCATGTGATAGCCAAACAGAGATCCTTTCTCTGATGCCATTTTATAGTTGTGTTAGTGTTGTAATGTGTAATTTCATTTTCTTGAATTGGATGTATCTAGTGGTAGAGCTGATTATGTACTGAATATAGTTGATAGTTTTCTTATTGAATTGTAATTCTTGAATCTACTAGGAATGTTTTACAATGTCAAAATTATGTGTTCAGGGGGTTGATATTGCCAGTGTTATCTGTTTCTCTTGCTGTTATTTAGTAGTGACCTGTGGTCAATCTCATACTGTGCCTGCTGATATCTTCATTGATAAATATTTTAAGAGGAAAAGGGGAAACCTAATTAATTCTGCTTAATTTTCAGTTAGAACCTTTGCTTCGTCTTTACATAGATGTCAATGTTCTATCCTTCTTTGTAACTGTACATATTAACGAGGATTAATAACCATTTTTTTTCAGGCTGCTGAAACACCACTTAGTGTCAAGGGTCATGGTGAGAACTTGGTCGGTGCAAAGATCAAGGTTTGGTGGCCAATAGATCATCAGTAAGTTGTGCTTTTGTCATTCCCATTTTGTAATAAGTGCAGTTGTGCATACTTTTTCTTTTGATCTTTATACTTTGTAGGCACATAGTGAATTGTAATAAGGAATAATTTAAGCACCCATTATTCAATGATGGATATGGCAAACAAGACAGAATGGTGAGACAGGACTCATGTAGCTGACCCCATATAGCTGGGACAAGGCTTATATGATGATGTAGGCACATAGTGAATTATAAGCTATTTTTCCTTTTCTTTTTTCAACAGCTGTCTTCTCCTCTGACCCTGTTGTATTGTTCAAGAAGGTATGCCTAAGGTCAATTCATGTTATCATCGTTTTGCAGTTAACCAGCTGATTATCTCTTTTATGAGCAACTATTAGATACCCATCAACACACCTGACAAGAATAGAAGATACAAAGTGTTGAGTGAATTCCTTTTCCCTTGGGAGTATTCAAGTTACAATCTCCTGGCTTGTGGAGAGTACCTTTGTGATACCTGTAGCTTGATCATTCTATGCATTGTGGACATACTTTGTAAGGATGGTTCCATTGTTGAGTTTTATGTATGAGATTTGCCTTGACCTAAATCTGCAATACAGTCATAAAATGAAATGGCTAGATGGGCCAACCAACTTTTTCACTTGAGTTCTAAACCATGTTGTAGTAGGAAGTTCCTTTTGCAGTATTCCTTTAGTCTAATTACATCAATATAATGTAATGTTCACTGTCTTGGTCAGCTTTTGCTGAAATAGCAAAAGCTTTTAGACCTTGTTTGGTGTTTTTCATGAGTCTTATGTGATGGCGTTATTGCTTTTCAGTGAGTTACATATTCCAATATTTCTTGTTTGGGGGTCTTTATTTGGTACATGAATGGGGTCCATTTTATATTCTGTCTGGCTTGTTTTGCTGGTTACTTAAATGAACTACATAGGTCTGGTATTGGTCAAAGTTTTGATATAGCAACTCTCATGTATTTTATCCAAATTGTTATTTTGCAGGTTTTATAAAGGTGTTATTGATTCTTTCAATCCTGTTAAAAAGAAGCACAAGGTGAACTGGTTCTCATGGTCCACATGCTTATACATATCTTCTCAACCTTCTGCATTATTTTATGCATTTCTACTTGGTGCAGGTTTTATATGATGATGGTGATGAGGAGATATTGAATCTCCGTAAGGAGCGATGGGAATTTATTGGAGATAAAGTGTCAGATGGGGTGGGTGTGATTCCTAATTCTGTATTAGGAATTTATTATATCTGATTTTGGTATGTAGTTGTATATGATATGTTTTTCTTGACAGGATCAAGAAGCTGACCTTTCAAGTCCTGATGCTTCTGAAATGTAAGTATCTGTTGGCTGATATTGAACTCTGTTTAGAAGCATGCTAAATTATGCATGGAATCTCTGCTAGAGTCTGAATTGTGGTATTAATTTCTTTCTTTTTGAAGAATAAAGAGAAATTCATTGAAAGAAAAAGACAATACAAAAGGAAGGTGATAAGAAATCATCCGAGAGAAAGAAAACAGACACTAATACAAACTTATAACCAGTGTTTTAAAAGGCACGCCTAGGAACATTTCAGGGTAGGTGCCTCACCCAGGTCCTAGGTACAGCCCTTTCAAAAGGCGCACACTTGGTGTGCCTTGCACCTCAGCCCAGGCATGCACCTTTTGAAACTTTGATGCTTTTTGCTTCGAGAACCCCCTATTTGGTAATGCTGTCCATTCATTCATCCTAATAAAATGTCTTCTTAAAAAGCAATTAAAACTATAAAATCATTACTTTTTGTGTGAGAACTAAGAATTTAAGACCTAATGTGGACTTGTTTGGACTTGCCTCGAGGGGTGTGGTACAAAGGCGGCTTGTAGAATCAGGAATGTAATATGTTTTACATCACATTAGCTACTTGAGTAAATGCAATTGAGGAAAAAAGAGATTGTGGGTTTTATATGCTTGAAAATGTTTTATATATTTGATTTTATTTTTAAATTCTCATTTGAATATGCTTTTTTTTTTATGAATGCTCATTTGAATATGCTTTACATGTTATCTTTATGTATTTTAATATTAGATAATAGGTTTTTAAAACATTTTTAAAACTAAAGTTTATATTTTTATTAATATTATGTTTAATATATATATATTTTTAATTTTTTGCATTTTTTGAACGTTTTTGGATTTTTTTTTGTTTTATAGCCCTTTGTTTTTTATTTTTGCGCCTTGCTTAAAAAGGCGCAAATTGACCCCTGCACCTTTTTTGCACCTTGCGCTTTTAAAACACTGCTTATAACCATTGACACCAGATTACAAGACAATCAAAATGAACCAAAAGCACCATTTCCAGACACTTGTAGTCCTTCACCTGTCTCTATGAACTCCAAGACTATTCAAGACCCAGACATTCATTTCCTTAATCCTCTCCCTCGAACACTTCCTCCTGCCTATCATCATCCTCATCCTATGTCTCTCCCTTCCCAATTACCACTTTCTTCAAACTCTCTTTCCTTCCTCTTCCTCTTGAACTCCTCAAAGGCATTCTTAGCAAACTCCTCACCTCCAAAAAACCAAAAGAACAAGCCAAGACTTTTGCCAATCTCAACATCATTCTCCATAATTTTCACTTTTTATGGTATTAGTTTCATAGAATGCTTACATTTCCATCTTATTGCACAAGGTGTATGGTTTGAACTTTGAAGATGTGGTAATAAATTACGTGAACACTACTAATGGGTGTCACAGTATGATATTTGGTAGTTTGTTTAAACTGTTAAGAGTTCCTAATTTTCCTAGCACATTCTTTTTTTTCTTGCTTTCAGTGTGGGTGTCCTCTGTCATACATGAGGTCAATTTACTTAGGCATCGCTAGACTCTTTGACGTGGGCAATGTATTTTTGTTTGGCTTTTTGCAATTTTTCAAGGCATCTTGTATATGCATGTCTTCTGTCATACATAAGGCCAGAGAATTGGATTTGTTGGGCATTGTTTTTGGTCGTCTTTTATGAAGTTGGTGGTTTTTGTCAGTCTTCTACTTTTCTCCTTTTTCCCATGTCATGTGAATGTGGTGAATTAAGAAGTTTGTACATTGGGAAGAAGGAAATTATAAGAAACCCAGGCATTACTAAAAGTTGAGTGGCATTTTGCATATTCTTGCTCTACAACTGGTCACTATTTCTGGTTATGTTTATGTCCATATTTTATTTTAATGATTATCGTATTGTGATTGGTTATTTGACCAGGCACCAGAAGAAGAAAACAAAAACAAATTTAGATTCTTCAACCAAGCAAGCAAGGTCTGATGCTTCCTCAAAACGGTGAGTAGATATCTTCTCTCATTTATTTTTGGTGGTTAGTCCATTAATTTTGAAGATTGAAAGTTCAAAATATGGGATTCTAGGGGTGGAGGTACTTCAGCCAGCAAATCGAAAGTTGAAGCGAGAAAATCTGGTAGTAAATCCAGGGATGATGGTAAAGTAAATGGCAAATCCAAAGAAGACACCCCCAAGGCAGTTGGAAAGTCAAAGGATGGTGGTGGAAAATCCAAGGATGATACTCCTAAAGCTAGTAGCAAACTGAAAGATGAGACCCAAAAAACGGCTGGAAAATCCAAGGACGACAATCAGAAGGTGAGCACGAAGTCCAAGGATGAGACACCTAAGATTAGCAGTAGCAAGTCCAAGGGTGAAACTCCCAAAACTGGAAGCAAGTCCAATGCCAATGGAAGCTCCAGTAAAGGAAAATCTGGTTCATCAAAGGTGCATGAAAGTGAAGAGTCGTCTAAAGGGAAATTGTCAGATTCAGCCAAAGCACAAGAAAATGAAACAAAGAGTGGGAAAAAGCGGCCGAGGAAGGTCAATGGATGATGATGTAACTCAGAGCTGATTCTTCCTCGTAAATCAAGCGTTTTTTTTTAATCTTGTCACCTGGGTTCCTGATGGTAAATATAATCTTATTTACTTTATTCTCTCTTGGAGGAATACATTGTCTGTTGCTGCATACACTGCACTGCAATGTACTTCATGGTGCCCAATGTGGTTTGGAATTTCTCCAGACGTGGCTAGTTTGTAGAATCAAGGTTAGGACTTAGGAGGGTTATTATTGGCGATGGGGAGGGAGGTCTTGTAATAGTCTCAGCCTTTCTTGTTTCTAGATGGAAAAAATCTTTTGCGCGGTTTCACAATTAACTTGGGGCTCTTCTGTTCATCTATTTTTATAGATAGTGAAATAGTTTAATCAACTGTGATCCTAAAATTTCTTTTTTCTGGTTTTCTTAAATGTTTGAGGAGAAACCAGCATATGTTCATAAAAGCTGATGATAGGAGGGTTTTTACTTTTTAGTGACTAAGATGCCTTTGGAGCCAATTGTTTGCATGTTTCTCCCAAGGAGTCTGAGTTGTGTGATATTGAATGCTGTATTAGTATTGAGAGCCTTCGGGGTTTTGGATTTAATTAGGTTGTGTCGGGATTGCGGGGCGGGAATGCGAATTAATTCCGTTCCTGTCGTGAATTGCTTGGAAATATCCCATCAAAAAACTGTTTTTGACACTCAAAAACGCAGAAAAGAAAGCTTGAATACACTGCCCTGTCATCATCGAAGATAATCCGATAACAGCAAGGGGAATGCTAGTGCTGCGGGTGCATGGGCCTCATCCATTATTCGTGGCACGTTTTTGGATTTTGAGGGGTAAAGCTTTGGTTAATGGGATTTCAGTTTTTATTGACAGATACCTATGTTGATTTATGTGGGGTTTATGAAAAATTTATTTTTCTTGTGTATCACTTACGTGGGTAAATGATACTTATCTCTCAAGTGGATAACTTTTTTATCAAGAAAAAGTTGCCAATACTTGAATAAAAGATAAAAACCATGACCTGGTGACTGAACCGGTCAGTGGTCTGGTTATCGGGTCAAATGGTCTGACCATTCGACCCGAACGGTTGACCTGTTCTGACAAAATAAAAATAAAAAATTTAAGAAAAGTTTAAAATAATAAAAAATGGTCAAAACCGTTCGAATGGTTCGGACGGTTAACTGCCTGGTTCAGCAGTTTGCTGACTAAAATTAACGGTTTTGGAGGAAAAATCTGGTTTTGGTGGAAATAGAACTGGTCACCTGACCGGTTCCCGGTTTTTCTGGTCTGATCGTTTGGTCCGGTCCGGTTTTAAAAACCATGGATAAAATTGCTCCTTTAATAATACTCTTTTACTTGGAACTGATTATTGATTGTTCAATCATGGACACTTAATCAAAATCAAAATCGATGATTATCAGAATTTGGCAAAAGTTTTAGTGCAAGCTGTCAATTTAACGGAGCCCTTAACCGTAAAATATAAGCTCAGACTGCCATGGTCATTTGAGCAACACTGCTAGCATATTCTCAGGCATTTCAGTGGGAAAGACTCAATCCAACATTTTGATCCTGCTGTCGGGATTCTGAGCATGAGATTGATTGTGTCAGGGTAAGAAAGGAGATTAAAAGCAGGAAAATAAAGATGACAAGCATAAATAATCAACGAGAAAAGGGGTCTTGACTCTTTAGGGGCTTCAGATGCACATGGAATCTCCTTTGGTTTGATGGACATTTGGGGGGGTTCTTATCCTGGGGTGTCACATAAAGGTCCTGGTAAAAGCTGTTAGTCTTTGCGTTCTCGTACAATCAATCACGTATGCGTTTGGGAGACATCTGGTGGTGGTTCCATGGCAACTGAACGCCATGGTTTTTTTGGTAGAAAACTGAACGCCATCTGCCTTTTGGTTTCGTTTTAAATTAGAGGCATATTGAGAAAAAACGAGGATAGATGGGATTCTGTCTTCATAAGACTATGCTTATACCATTCTCACAGCCTTCTTCTTCAGCCGTGTATTGAGAATATTTCTATACTTGTATATTTGTTTTCACGAAGAAATATTTCAATGCAAGACTGGACTGTAGGAACACGGGACCAAATCCTATTTCAATCCCGAGGAGGGATGATGAGACAAGAATAAGCAAGGCTGAGAAAAGCATGGCAAAGAATTTTACTTTTTGGAAGATGGGAGTACGGTGAATTGGTGACACAGTGCTTACAAAGGCCAACATCTATGTCCTCTGGATGACAATGAGAGCTGGAAAGAAAGTAGAAAAGTAAAATAAAAAGGGTTGATATGAAGTCAAAGTTTCTAAAGAGCAAAGAGCTTGTGATTATCCCAGTCCCAGATATTTTGCAGTCAAGATGCCTAGATTACATACACTCTTTTCTGCTAGTTGGGTGCTGATCCAAGATGGGGGCCGTGGGGATGGATATAGGGCTGACGTGTGTTGCCAAGATGACACAACACACGGATTTTTCTTAGCTCAATCAATATGCCAATTAGGATTAAAAGGGGAGGGCCACTTAAAACTAATGGTGGCTTCACCCGTGTTCATGAGAACTCTATCCATGTCTATAATATACTACCATCGTAAATTGGGAATATATCCCCCTATATAATACTACGTATGAGGATGAGATGTTTTTCATGTGTGACTACGATGCTACGTGGATAAACGTATTGTAAATTAACAGTTGTGGGACGGATCTGGTTTTATTGTAAATTAAAGAAGTATGAACTTTGAACCTAGATAAACGTGATGGAATCTTAATGGAGTGATATTTATTGATAAAAACATATCATATGATGTTTTTAATATGATTAGTTAAGATATCATAATTGAATTTTCGAAAAGAAAAACTACCATGAAAATTGATGAATATATAACGTAGAGGATTAATTAGCAGCCATGGATGAAACAAGAGATTGAGGCTTAATATCTTCGGGGGGTGTGATGGAGTGGGAAAATTTATTTTGGGTTCATATAATCCGAGCACAGGCAATACTTTGAAAATCAAACTGGTCAATGATGCCAAAAGAAGATGATTTGGTTGAAGACAATCTGGGCAGAGTCAGACCAGGCTCTTGACATCAGATATCGTGAGAACCAACTTGAGTCTGTATAACATCCAAAGTATCGATATGATATTGTATAATATCATACTAGTATCATATTGTATATATGAAAAGTTATTAGACATTTGGATTTGGTAGTCATTCTTACTCCAATTAAAGCCTTAAATGAAATTTGGGAGTGTTTATTTGAAAAATAAGTGCTTAGTAAGTCTGTAAGTGTTCATAAGAATTTGGTGAAAAAGCACTAATTTCAAAATGATGCGATAGGCCAAGATAGGTCCAAAAGTCCAAAGCTAAGTTTTTATTCTTTTTCCGTTTTTCGGGCTTATTTTCCAAAGTTAAATAAGTGCATATTGGTGTATTCCCAGCCTAGAATAAATGCTTATTTTTAGGTACTACCAAACTTAGCCTTAATAAGGCCATTACTCTACCAAAAAACATATAGGCATTTATGGTAATAAGATAATTAAATTGATTTAATAATTAATATAGACATTATAATAATTTTACAGAAAATATCAGGGAAGGGGGGKGGGGGGGGGGGTTGCACACGTCAAATTATAGGGGAGGTTTAAATAATTTACCCATTAATCTAAAGCTCTGTTTGGCACGTCTTTCTGCATGGGCTGTTGACTGTTTAAAAGTCCAGTAGCTTGCGTTTTGGACTTTTCTCATTTTGTTGGGAGAAGACCTAACTGCCAAAAGATCACATCCCGAAAAGATGCGAGAAGCCCATTTTGGGCTAAATTTGGAAAGCTCCAATTGAAGCTTTTCGGCTTTTTTTCGTTTCGTCTTTAGGCAGAAAGATGTGTCTCCAATTAAATGATTTATGGGTTGCTAGGATCTTTATGTCTTTTGACTATCAGAACTTCTAGAAGATCTTTCAAAAAAAAACTTGCCAAACGACATCTAAATTAATTCCCAGGTATAGGTTAGTAGAGAGTGTCGATAGACGTAGACCCATCCAACTCTCAAGTTTCATTTGAAAGTTGTATGATTTCCTGGTTGCAGTGATTTAAAACTTTGAATCTTTATTTACCAAAAAGTAAGGTATTTTATTAAACTATTAGTAAGTTAATTAAATTAATTTAATAATTAGTAAGGGCATTTTTGTCTAGGGAGGTTTTTGCAAGGTCCAACCATAAGGGAGGTTGGTTGCATGGGTATCCAGTTGGGGAGATGGGTCATAAACTGCAAGGAATAGCCTTATAACCCATAGTCCCATAGATCAAAGCATGTTTTCCCCATTTTTACAACATGCAAATGGCTAAGAAGGATCACGACCATCATTTTCAAACAATAATTTATAATTTCTTTTAACAGTAAGTGATAGTAATTACTGTTAACTATAATTAACGGTAATTTTTTTTTTAAATTATAATTTACGTGAAATAATTTTGTATAGTTGTAATTTATAATTTTTGTGAACAAAAGTAACAATAATTTCTATTAAATATAATTTTGTTAATAATTAATAGTACTATAATTTGTAACTAAATTAATAACCAAGATCAGCAATTATCCAAATTTAAGTATTTTATCTATTAATTTAAATTAAATAATTAATAGACATGGAGTTTCTTCTTTTACTTCGTGAACAATGAACAATGGATATGTGGATTTCTTCTTTAATAAGTACCTTAATTTTACTTAAGTTTAACTAAAGTTGTCTAAATATAAGTAATTAATTAAAACTAACATAATAAAAATATATAATTAAATAGAAATTTGATTACTATAATTAAATTACACTTAACATAATTAATTAATTAATTTAAATTTGATTAGCATGAGAGACAATCAAAGCATGAAAGAAAAATGGTTCTTAATTTGAGAAAAAAATTCTAATAGAGATGTAATAAGAGAGGTAATCCTACGTTATGACCTAGTTGGTCCATCTTGCTTTATACTTATAGATAAATTGGGTGCACCTGTTATTAATGGGAGAGTCTTGAAAGAGGTATTTAAATCTCTTAGCAAGAAAATGGCTTGTAAACTTGCTGGTTGGAAGAAAATACTCTTTCCCTTGTAGGCAAGTTTACTCTGATCAATTCTGATGCCTCTATGATCCCCCAATCTGTAATGCAATCCTTCAAAATTCCAAATAATGTTATTAGTGAGTTGGGAAAAGCTCAAAGGGATTTTATTTGGTCTAATTCTAAAAGTCAAAATCTTATTCATCTTGTTAACTGGAAGAGAATGTGAAATGGATTAACAAGGCTCTCCTTGCTAAACTAGGGTGGAAGATTATTACAAACAATGAGAATTTATGGGTATAATCAAAGCCAAGTATTTAAATAACTTAGACTTTATGGAGGTGGAGTCTAAGAATGGTATCTCTTGGGCTTGGAGATGTGTTTTTGCTTCTAGAGATCTTCTTAGGAGAAGTATCAATTGAAAGATAGGTAATGGAAACTATGCCAATTTCTGGAGGGACACTTGGGCTGATAATTCCCCTTTCCTTGAGATTGTTAATCCAGAGTTGTGTCAAATTTGGATTTTTGTGCAAACAATGTTATTGACAGAAAGATTTGGAAGGAGAACCTTATTAGGAATCTTGTTCCTGATAGGATTTGGCATTGCATCAAACCAATCGTGATTCCCTTGAGGATAGAATTGTTTGAAGACTCGCTACGAATGACAATTTTTCTATAAAAAAGGCCTACAATGAAGAGTGTTGTCGGAATAGTGAAAGTGGTTTTGTTGCTAGTTGTCAAATGTCTTTTTGGAATCTTAAGATTCCTTCAAAAATTATTCTTATTCCTCATGTTCAATGACAAGATTCCAACTAAACGTAAGCTCATTTTCAGAGGAATGAATTTGAGTCCCAAATGTTAATTCTGTAATCAAAATGAAACATCTGAGCATTTGTTTATTCTGTGCCCTTATACTAGGCAAATTTTGTTGAGGGTGGGATCCTTGTTGCTGATCCCAAGTTCTAACGATAATTTGATCAATGACTGGTGGTCTAATGCTTTGAGAAACCAAAGTACTATTAGTGAGCAGTTTGTTAAAGAAAAGTTGGTAGTGTTGCTTTGATTTATTTGTAAGAATAGAAATGACAAGAAAAGTTGGCATCACTGCTTATTGGGGAAAAGTCAAGTCTTAATTTTCTTCTGGTCCCAATGAGACTTCTAAAGAGTGGAATTTTATAGGATGGCACAATACCAATCTTGGGACCATCAAGGTTAACTTTGACGCATTATGCAGGTTGGATAGTTGGTCTCTATATAGTGCATTGCTAGGGGCCATATGGGTTTTATTTTGGACCTCAAAGCCTATTGTATTGGGGTATCTTCAATTAAGCAGGCTGAGGCCTGGGCTGCTAGCGAGGCATCAATATTGCTCTGAATTTTAAGGATTTCCCTATCGTTATTGAAGGAGACTCGAAGCTCATGGTTGACTGCCTCAAGGAGAGAGTAAAGCCCTTGTGGAGATTGGAAAGCATCTTCAGTGAGTGTATCTTCCTCAAGACTGGGTTGGTTCAAGCATCACCTTTCAGCATATCTATCGTGAGACAAACCAGGTGGTTGATTGTCTAGCACGCAACACTCCTTCCTATCATCCATCTAGTTTAGGTTTTGTCCCAAAAGATCTTATATATATATTTTTATTCCTGGGGAAGGGCTACACCCCCATCATGTGTAGCCCCCCACCTTTTCGTATAAAAAAATAATAATAAATTGGGTGGTGGTGATAAATATGGAAAGTTTTGGAAGAGATAGACTTTAGGAGTAATTTTAGGCAATTGGAAAAGGAAAGGAGAGGAATGAGGGTATAGAGTGATGACTTGGAAGATTGAGAGTGGTGGGAGGGGGAGAGGAGAAAGAGTCAAGGAGAATGCAAGATAGATAGATATCGAGGGTCATCAAAATGATAAATATGGACATTTTAATAATTTTAAATGTTGATGCCCATTTCCAACATAATTATCTGTGAAATATCCAATGTTTTAAAAATTGGATTAGACATGGAACCGTTTTGACCACCAGTTCTTGGGGTCAAATAGTTTGACCGTATGGTTTGAATAGATGACCCGTTCTGATTTAAAAAGAAAAATGACCAAAAAACATTTTCCAGATTGATGGGTTGACGGTTTGATCGCACAGGTCAGTGAGTCGCTGATCAAGTCAATGGTTTTAGGGTAAAACAGAACCAATTACCTAGACGGTTTCTGGATAAACTGGTCTAACCATCCGATTTTCAAAATCATGAAAATGTCAAATAAAAAAATGAAAAAAAGAATATGTTATATTGATATTTTAAACCTTGGATCAATATTATTATATTTTCTCTCCAACAAGTGGTTCGCATTTATTTTTAACAAAACTCTCTAGTAGGTTTGGCTTAGGCAATTTAAATTATAAACAATTACTACTTGGATTTTAGGAAAGGATTTGTTACTTTTGAATGAAGGATTTTATGTAATCCGTACTAGAACCTCATTACATCATGGTGCAATAGGTTATAAGAGCATTATGATCTTCGTTCCTCTGCACATAAAATATGTGAGTAGGTAATAGAATTTGACATCTATTCTTGTATGCTTGTTATTAATTAAGATTATTTTTCACTTAATATATTCTTACTACACCAACTTCACTAAAATCCTTCACAATTGGTTAATTGCCTTCTATATTCTTCATGTCCTTTTTCTAATCTAAAGTTGTTGGCTATTGTTTTCTTTTATTTGGGTAATCCATTATTAGCCCCCAATTGTCATCTAGTCTAAAGCTTCTCTAATCTCCAAATTCATTAATGCTACTTATCTTTCACGCTTGTAACAGTTAATAGTTTCTTTTTCTTTTTTAATTTTTTTTTTTTAAGTTGTGTATCCAATCTGTGAACTCCATGTAGAATATCTCCTTGACCTTATCTTTATCATTATTGAATGCTTTTAACCATTCCAGTCATAGATTAATTTCTAACTGTTCCAAAGAAACAGAGAAAAAGAAAAGAGGCTAGGTTTGGTTGAAGTAGGAACCAAACATGATCTGATTGGTCTAATTTTTGTGTAGCAGATCTGTTATAAAAACCTCTTAAATTGGTTAAATTACACTTAGATGTGTTCTAAAGGCCTAAGCTTCAGTTAATACTACTATTTGAATCTAGGTTTTAGGTCCCCAGGATTTTCTATTGTTTTGTTTTTAATAGTTTAAGAGTTTACCATGGTTTAGAATAATCTCACTGATGAAAGGCATGCGTACCTTTTGGTTGTCTTCCTTCTAAATATAAAATGACAGATAAATGAAAATTTCCATTTTTATGGCCGACCTCCATTAGAGAGTCTAAATGGATTCAGCTAGAAAAATTAAAATAGAAAAAAAAATTCTACTTTGATCTTTGGGCTCCCACTGGGTGTGTTGTCTCAACATTGTCGCCCTAGTTGAGCATGAAACTTTTAAACATTTTATACTAAATGGTAGGGTCAGCTTGGTTTGTTCACTTTTTCCTTATGCTGCGTTTGGAAACGATGCAAATAGAGTGTAAATCTTGGTACAGAGTAAATTTGCACTCTGCTTCACTTTTGCCTGTGTTTGGCAATGTTACATTTATGCATTGACGAATGACAGACCAATGCATATTTACATTGATAATAAGATGTAAAAGTACATTAATAAAAAAGAAGTAAATTTGCATTTAAGTGGGCTTTTGGTAAAAAAAGGACATATTTTATTGAAATTTGTGTTTGTATCCATTACAGCTACAAGTCTATTTGGTAAAAAGGTAAATTTATTAATGAAAAACTAATCCAACTTTACAATTTGTATGAACTATTTTACACTATACATATTTGTATTCACACTTATCTGCTCTTCACACATGGGCGCCTCACATGCACATCCACCGTGCATTAAGAACATCTCTCATGAATAATAATTTATAAGTACAGGAAATATTCTCAATACATGGTAGGATGTACTGTGTGGCTGGTGTGAGGTGCCCTGTGTGAAGAGCAGATGATCAGGTCTCTAACTCCCCTATACTGTCAGCTCTGTAGTACCATAAAACACAAAGAAAAAAATATTGAGTAGAAAATGAAATATTTTTCTAATATTACTGCTGTTAGGCTTAACTTGGAAAACAGATCTAGATGGTTTGGGTAATGTTGCATGCAACCAAATACCAGAAATAGCCTTTTCTGTGAAAATCATCCTTCATTTTAGGTGTGACCCAATGCCAAAAATTTTAAATTTTTAAGGGTTAATTAATATGATCTCAAGAAAGAAGAAACACTTATTGAGATATATAGTTGGCATGGAAATGTGTGAAGACATGACCAACATAGGGGGTGTTATCAAAGTGAATTGTTTTTCTTATTATGCATCCAAAAATAAATCAAAACCATCTGTTTTGAAAACAAATTGGTTCTTAATTAAAAAAAAATACAAAAATCATATTCTTAATTGGTTGTATACATTTTTTTTTTCTTTTTGCTTTCAACCCCCACCCCCACCCCCCAAAAAAACTGTTATTTCTCGTTTGAAAAACATGTTTTCTTTTTGATAATCCCTTATCATATTTCGTAAACCATCCTTTTATTGGTATCAAAACATAATATTTTTTCCTTATGTGGCGATTTCAAAAACAAATGTAAACAAACGTATTATTGTTGTAAAACACCACCCTAGAGGGCCCCTATAATTAAATATGGAAACAGGTTTCCTAAGGCTGTTTTTGGCTAGAAGGAACACTAAATGACCTCATACTAAATATGGGGCTAGTATTTTAATATTTTTTTATTCATGTATTTGTTTGACACCCATTTTTTTTGTTGTAATTTTAACTTTTTATTTTATTTGATATATAAATTTGTTATTTAATTTAAGAGATTAATTCAAATGTTATTTCTAAGTAGTTACCCACTTTGTGGATCCTACATTATTTAAAATGAGTTTTTTTTTTTTTCTTTCTTTCTTTCTAATGGAGGTAATTATCATTGAACTTTTTTAAAGTAGGGGTAACTAACTTTTGAATTCATACTTTTTTTTTTGAAAGAAGGCTTTTATTTGAAAGTTGGAATAACTACTTCTGAGGAAGGAGCCTTTATGAGGGAGAAACTCTTCTTTTGTGTGAGAGCTTTCCTTTAATATAAGAGACCATCAAATTTCTGTTTATCTTATTTTCTGTGAAATCAAGAATATCCTTAAGGGGGTGTTCTTTTTTTTTGGATTTTGAGAGGGGGGAAAGTTGATCAATGGGATTTTGGTTCCCATTGACCAAGAATTCCATGTTCATTTTTCAGATTTAAGCGAGGAACAGGGAAAGTTTATTGATACCCATCTCCTAGGGGGAAAGTTGCTAACACTTGAATAAGACAAAAAATGACTCTTTTAATAATGGATTTTTAAGGCTAAAATGGTCATTACCTTATTTACCTAGAAAATAAAAGAATATGGGTAAATGCATTTACCCGGATAAATATTTCCCAGGAAAAACTAACTCAGGTAAATTGCATTTACCCGAGTAAACAACTTACCGAAAAATGAACGGGGCCTAAATGATATGATATTCTTTGACCTGGGAAGAGGAAACTAGTAGATCACCGTTCTATTTATCTTAACTTCCTCCACCCACCAATGAAATGATCCCACATGGAAGGACAGCCCATGTCAGATAAGGAGAGAAACTTAACTAAGAATCATAAATAAAATCCTCCGTCAAAGTTGGAATTGCTGTCTGCTCCAACTTGATGGAGGACTCATTTTCTGTTGAGCATTAAATTTCCCTCTTGATCTGACTTGGACCACCCTTTGATGTGGGATATCTCAATGGTCTGTGATGTGATATGGATGAGGATATACTCAGGCAGATGTACTTGGGATCTGCTCCTCACACAGGGAGTCTCAAAACGACTTCACAGGCATATCCCACCATGCAATGGGAACATCTCCCAATGCACAGGTATATCCCACTGTGATCTAGATGGGAACATCTCCCGTAAATAATAATACTTAAGTATGGGAAATTTTTCTAATGAATGGTGGAATGTACCTGTGAGGTTGGTGTGAGGCGCCATATGTGAGGAGTAGATCCGGTCTCACGAGGGAAAGAAGAACTAATAGCATACCATTGAACCATTAATATCATTATGGGGTAAAGGAGGTAAACAATTAAAAGTAGGAAAGCAAAGGGTCAGGTTGAGTAGGAATTGGGTCTAACCCGAACCTGACCCGACTTGACCTGAACCCGGCCGTGAATAGACTTGGCTAGGGTGGTTCTGGGGCCCAGCAAGGCAAAGGTGAGAGGAAAGAAGAAAATATTAATAAAACAGTAATAAAGGAGAAAATATAAAAGCGCTTAGTGGACATCACAATCCAAACCCTTTGACAAGTTGCAATTTCATAACCGGAACTCAACCTTTAGCCCGATTAGGTTCATATCAAACCCGTCCCAATGGGGTAAGGGAGTCCTGATTAATTAATTTCTCCATTGATATCCCCATTCAAAAGGCCCTTTTTTTGAATTTGATTGATTAACCTTCTCCATTGACATTTCTATTTAAAAGGTCCTCTTTTTTTTTTTTTTTTAATTTGATTGTTTGTTTCATTAGTATAGAATGGTGATATCGTCCTTTTAAATAGGAAAAATAAAGAAAGTGTTTGATATCATTATTTTTTCTATGCGAAACGTTAAGTCTCAGTTTGGAAAGAGTATAAAGACAAATATGTAGAGTGTAAAACCTTGTATTTTATATCATTTTGTATGTATTTATACTATACATATTTGCATTTGAACTCTTTCCCAACTGAGCTTAATGTTTTGGACTATACATATTTGCATTTGTATTCTTTCTAAACTGAGCATAATGTTTTGGATTGATTAATATAAATTAACATTCAACTGTTATTTGAGGTCGTTTATAGTTGAAACAGAAACACCTTAAAAGCATTATGAGAGGCCGTTTATAGAACTGTGAAATTGATTTTTATTGCTGCAGTTGGGGAGGGGTGAAGTTTAATAGATCTAGCTGAAGTAACTATCATAATATATGATGTGAAAATACTAATCTCTCAGCAATTTGTATGGACGTTTCAGGTATAAACAATGGAGGTAGAAACAATAAGGCTATGTTTGGTATGAAGGAAAAGGTAGGGAAATGAAGGGAAAGACACGAAAATTAATAAAGGGTCGTAAAAGTTTCCTTATCTTTGCCTTCCTATCCTTACATTTTCCTTCAAACCAAACATAGTCCAATGGTATCCAATGCGCTGAAAGTAAAGTAGGTAATTAAACTGCATAGGAAGCAAATTGATGACCTGATATTGAAAATATATAGATTTCTTTTGCTTTTGCTTTTGCATTTTTTTTTTTTATGAAAACGCTATTCATGAAGGTTTCAGCTTAAAACTCCCTTTCCAATTTCAATGTTACTAAACTAATGTTGTATTTGGATAAGCTTCAGGATTTTGTTCAGGCTTTTGTGCTCTGTGGCTTAAAAATGTTTTGACTTTATATTGCTATGCTTCTAAAAGTAACTGTTACCGGATGCTTTTAAAACACTTTTTGGCTCAACTTTATTTTCTAGGACCCAAAGCTCAAAAGCAAAAGCCTATTCAGAATAGCAAATAAAATTTTTTCTCTACAGTGATTTTCAAAATTAGAATATTACATGGGTGTTTATTCATCAATATGCATGATTTTGTTTTTTTTTAATAAAAAATGAAAAACAACTGCCAATGAATATATGGCTGATTTTGAGTGGGAAAGTAAACACGTTGACCATTCACAGGGGGAACCCTATATATCCAACAAAGCAGAAATTGGTGGTGTTGTCTAATAAATTTGCCACGTGGTAAGAATCATAGATTGGCCAAAAGGAAAAAACTTTAGCTGTTGGAAACGTTTTTGAGCATGATACATCAACCCATTCAGTTTCTTGCTTTCAGTCAAAAGAATATTAAGTGCAATTATTAGTGTGTCATGCCCAAGAACGTTTCCAACAGTGCAGGCTGTTCACCCCCAAGAGTCAAAAGTTTTCTCGGCCAAAAGAACCTTGTTATTCATCTTTCCAATCTTTTGGTAAATTTTGAATGGGCCCAATCCGAAACAGTATAAAACTGAGCTGAAGTCTCATGAGATTTGGCTCTAAGACAGGGGACTGGACTGAGCCCGATCTTTCCAATCTAAGGTCATCCCATATTGTAATTTGATGCATTGGGGTTGGGTCAGACTTGAAGTTCGGGATGGTTAATGAATCTACTTTAAAATTATACATGTATGTATGCATTTCTGTAAATATATATATGTGTATGAATGTATATAGTTGGGTCAAGTTTGAATCCGGACAAGATCAGGCTGAGCTTAGGTGGATTCGGTCTACTTGAGGATTAAGACTGGGCCCAGCCCAAAAAATAAAAAAGTTCGCAGTCTTGGGTCCAATCTCAGCCCAAGAATAAAAAAATATAAGCGCAGGCTGTGTAAAATTTTGAGGTAGATTGGTCTGGGCTCGGATTGGGCCCACCCAAGTTGCACTCCTATTCGTGAACAGGTCTATTAGTGGTACTGGCTATGAAACACCCGTTCTAAACAGTTGAGCCAAATGATTGAACCGACCATTAGGAAGGGCTAAATTGGCACTACAATTAGTAAAAGTGTAAAAACTGTTGCTCAAGCTAAGTCAGACCATTAGTTTAATCAGATAAATAGCACCACCGACCATGCGTCACCAACCAAAATTGATTTTGAATTGAATCAGTAGGAAGCAATTTTGCCCTACTAATGGACAGTTGTGAAGTAAAAAAGCAGATTTGTTAGATGAGATGAGGAGCAGTTGAACTAATTAAGTTGCAGTTATGAGTTAAGCCAGTAAGCAAGGCCTATACTGTGGCCCCTATAAATTTCCATGGCTATCTAGAGTAGCTAGGATTACTTAAAAGAAATGAAGATAAAGAAGAGAAGGAGAAGAAAATAGAGAAAGGATGTCCCCATAAAGTAGCCGTTTAATGACAAAAGAAGATGATGAAGCTGATATTTTGTTTAAGGCTTTGGCATGGGCAATGGGTGGATGAGTTGTAAAGAGTGTCTGTCACCTGAACAAAAGTGGAGATGTGATTGGTACAGGACAAAGACATTTACCTACATCTTTGGCCATGACTATAAGCTTTCCTATTCTTTTATTTTAGCCTTTGCAATCCCTTTCCTTTACACCCAACTCCCAACTGACTCAGCCCTTCTTTGCTTCTCTCTCCTCTCTCTCTCTCTCTGAGTTTCTATGGGAGAACAAAGAATATTCTGTACTGTCCATGTAGCCCATCAGTCTTACACTCGTACAATGGGGACTCAAATCATGCTTTGGGACTTGGGCATTCATGTTGGACCAAGTTTAACTACATTTTTGTCATTGTTTACCCCCAGAGAGTCCTTTATTTGGTGGATGTGTTTGTTAGATAATGATATTAGAAAGCTCATCTTCTTGGCTATGATTATGTCCAACTACTACCATCTGTCTCGTAGTCATCACAAGGAAATTCTTCGAGCAAAACTCCGGCATGGTTGAGCTTGTCTTACATGGGCTGTCCCTGGCTTGGAATGAAGAGAGATTGCTCAGGCCGGCAGCCAGTCGACATGGATTGTGAAATTCTTTCCCAACCTCATGACAGTGGATTTCTATTTGCTTGTACAAGATGGGCTAAGAGTCTAAGACAGAGTGGAATGGCTTGGCCAGACTGAACAGTTGGGAGAAGGGTTGTTTCTTTGAGTTAGGCATGTAGTGTTTGGAATTAGAATCCAGGGGAGGATGTCTTGTCTTGGTCATTGCACCTAGGAAAATAGACAAAAGCAGTAGTGCAAACTTTGGTGAATTAAATCCTCTTGTTTTGCCCATTTCCCTTGTTTATGTAACTTAAGTCCCCAGATGATCCTTCTAACCAGAATAAAAGTATTGAATTTGTTTACTCATCATGCATGTGGCAATTAATTCCCATTCCTAATTTTTAGGGTTGCAAATGGATTGGCCTAGATGCAAATTTGGTTTATGAATATCTAAATTCGAATTGAATCTTTATCAGAATATAATGGAATTTGGATTGCAATAGGTTAATGAATGATATTAATAAAATAAAGTAAAATTGGTCAAAATGTTATCTATTCTTAATGGCATCAAGTAAAAATGGCATTGATATTGTATGCCATGAAAATTATAAATTAAGAAAACTATGTAAAAATAATATAAATAATAAAAAATAATTTAAATCCCATTTAAAAGTTGATAAAATTATGGTTGGGTTGGATTTGAAATAGCTTGGCCTACTTGATAAAATTATAGTTGGGTTGGATTAAAGTCAAAATGACATCTAAGTATAGGAGCTCAGAGTTTTCTACACAAACCCTTGTACAGGGTTTCCTACCTTTTTCTTCCAAGGGATGGCAATGGGGAGGGTTTTGTAAATTCTAAACCTTATTCGCCTCCCTAAACCTTCTAACCCATACCTGCCCCGAAACTTGCAGCAGGTTGGATTTTGAAAATACAAACCCTAGCTCCCTGCACATGAAATTGCAAATCCCTCCCCTAACCCTACTCTCCTTGCATTCAAGGGTAGGGTGATTTAGGTTCAGAACCCACATCTAATTTTCTATTATTTCTTGTTATATATAAACAATAAACAAGTAAAATAACACAAACAAGCAAAAAAATTTTCAATTATTTCATTAAGACACGTAAAAAACACATAAACCATCAATTATCCTTCACATAAAATTCAAAACATATATTATTAAATTTAATACCTAATACATAAAGTTTATATGCTTTCCAATAATATATGGGTTGGGGTGGGTACCCACCGAGTAGAATCCCAAAGCCCATCCTTCAAGCAAAAAAAACCCACCCATTGGGACAGATACCCCACCAGATAGGATAGAAATTGCCATCCCTATTCCTTCCTCTATCTTTTCTTTCAAACCAAACACAGCCTTAATGTTAACTCATTAAGCTTAAAACAATATAGGAGGATCTATCTACATCATCGTCACCTATCACTAACACTACCAAGTGGCTTTACTCTCTCTAAGATCATTTCCTTCGTGACTGACTACTCTCACGCCTTCGCTCGACTCTTCTATCATGGACCCTTCCAGTGAGTATCCCATAATGGCTACAAGTTCCTCTCATTCTCATCACACCACCGCCATTACTAGTTCCTGGTAAATTCTGTGAACTAGGAGTCTAGAAGTAGGAATCCATGAGATGACTCATTAACCCTACTAACCTGACCCGTTTGGATCTTCAAACTGATTATCAAACCAAATGATAACGAGTTTAAAGCATACTTGGAGATTTCCAACAGGATCCGGATCTCCTCTCATGGCTACCTCCATGAAAGACTGCTATTTGCAGCGCATCGGTCTCTCTCTTCCTCCATTTGCAGTTATGTATCATGTGGGTTGTCCTGAAAAGTTCATTGATTCAGATCGTCTTTTTGTCCTCGCAAACATGTTGTCGAAACATGTTTGCATTAATGGATAAGAGAGAAAGATGCTCTATCCTTTTTATCTTTTATCCTCCATGCTTATAATCCATGGTGGTTGACTGCAACCACTTCATTTCTTTATGCTGATATGAAGCTGTTGCTTGATGCAATTTCTATATTGTCGCTTCGAAAGTGAATGGTGCAATTAATCAAGATTAGACTCTGGGACATCTCAAGAATCTATTGGCTTATCTGGTTTGATAATTATTATGATGGACTGAATGAAAAACCAATTTGAGAGAGAGAGAGAGAGAGTTGTATGGTTCACATTAAAATTCTTTGGTCACCAAACCAATTTATTTATTTATAATATAATGTTACTGGAATCTGGATAAGCTAAACTTAGATGGCTGAATTGGGGGTTGTTATAACCAATAATAACTCCCCACGTCATCCATCAAGTGTATATATATACCCCATACAACTCCAATCCGTGGGGCCTTATTATTGGTTAAACAGCTTCCAAGAAAGCCATCAAGTGCAGCTCATCCGGAATCTCAAGTGTTGGATCATCAATACCAAACCTAAGCTAACTTCTTTGGGCTGGGCTTCACAGTCCAAGCCCACCTTACCATTAGGTGTAAAATTTCAGCAAACCATGGGTTGGGTAAAGGGTTATTTGGGCGTGTATAGCTTTTGAAATCACCATAAGGTGTAATTAAGGCTCAGTTTGGAAAGAGTACAAATACAAATATGTACAGTGCAAATATATACAAAATAATACAAAAATACAAGGTTTTGCATTCTACATATTTGTATTTGCACTCCTTCCAAATGGAGCAAGTCTCAGTTTGGGAGGAGTGCAAATACAAATATGTACAGTACAAAGTCTTGTATTTTGTATTGCTAAATCTGTATTTGTATTGTAGGTATTTATATTTGCACTCCTCCCAAACTGAACCTAAATGCATAATCAGTTAATCACCTAATCTGCTCCAAATATATCAAATTTGTAAATTGGTTTCATTTGAACCGGTTTCAAGTCCGGTTGTTGCAATGCTAATTAAACATGAAAATGGTTTTAAATTCAAAGCTTCAATTGGTTTATTTTATTTTTTGAATTTCATCACTAGCATATCTGTGCTTTATTGGGTGGTTGTAAGAAAGTGCTAAAATCATGGTTCTAGTGGATCTTATTACTACATGACTTAAAGTTAGTCTTATTTATCCAGCCACCATGAGTGTCAAACAAAATTTATTAAAATACATAAATAAAAAATATCAGAGTATTGGCCCCATACTTAATAGGGGGGATCATTCTCTAATTATTCATGAAAGATGGAGAAAGATTCATTGATTATCATAGAAATTTAGTACAAGTACAAACCAAGCCAAAACAGAAGTAGCAATTAGCAAACTACTATTATATAAAGCAAAAGCATTTAGGCACAAAACTGCAAAGATAAAATTGACACAGAACAAATGAAAACCCATCATAAGAAATTGATAATTGATATAGGAGATCACTTTGTAGAAGTCAGATATCTAGATAATCTTATGGTGCAAGTGCAACCTAGGGACTAAGGAGTAAGGACCCATCAACAACAGATAAATACACATCCAGCCAATAAATGTTTGAAACTTGACCTAATGAAAACCCATACCAGCCATCAATTTCCAGCCTTGAACAAGGTCTAGAATCTTTGGTTCAATTCAGTTTTTGCTTTAAACTGAACCTGAATAGACAAGAATATGGCCATTGTCATCATGGTTGTCTACATCATCATTGTCATCATCAACATCATGTCATTTGAGGACCCCTACTCTAGATTAGACAAAATTACCAGTTGAACAAGATCTAGATTTAATGGAACCTCAAATTACTCAGAAAGATTAATTCTACAGAAAAAATAATGAAACCCTCTCACAAGATAGAGGAACCTTCCCAAAGAACCCAATAAAATAACAATTCAAACTCCTTTTAGTTTTTCCATTTTCCATATAATGGAATGAATAGACCCCAAAAATGATGACTTATAATTCAAATTATACCAAACAACAATACTGGCCCTACTTGAATTAGACAATACAACTCCACACTCTCAAAGAATTAAGTCAAAGCAGAAAAGCATACATCAATTTGGAGCGCGTTAATTCCATCTTTCTACCAAGACCATAAACAACTTGAAAATAAATTTAAAGAAAAAAAATGAAATCTCATTCTGATCACCCAGGAAGAAAAAACTGGAAAGAAATTTAAAGTTTTAGAATCACTGCATCAAATCATTCTTTGGTTGAAACCCCAACATACTATCAGTCATATTCTAACCGTAAATATCAGTCAAAACATATATATAATGCTCTGGTCATTTCATGACAAACTCTAAAGAGTTGGAAAAAGTAGTAGCCATTCTTGACCAGTCAATCCGAATGTTTTATCTGGATATGGGTTGGTTCATTTACATCCTCTTTAAGTTGGGCCATGTTTGGATAAACATTTTCTGACCTGTAACCAGACCTGTTCATGGGCCGGGCCGGGCTTTTACTGTGTATTAACAAATTTTTTTAAGGCCCGAGCCCGAGCCCGGCCCACATAAAAAGCCTGAAGCCCGAGCCTGGGCCCGGGCCCGAAATTTAGCCTATATTATTATTATTATTATTATTATTATTATTAATGTTGAAGCAGCTGAATAAAGAGAGAGATATATTGAAATTATAAAGAAAAGAATAA
>NW_010729174.1:935992-1048592 GCF_000365185.1 Nelumbo nucifera
CCCGAAACACAGTCGGGCTTACTGTGTTAAGCCCGAGGTCAGGCCCGCGGGCCTAATTATATGACCAAGCCTGGCCGGGCCGTCGGGCTACCCGGCCCATGAACAAGTCTACCTGTAACCATGATTCTTTTCCGGGTTGGATCATATCCGGTTTAGGCCATCTCCTACCTGACCCTTTTCAATCTGCTCAGATACATTGCATATTTTTAGGTCTTAATTAATTAAGACATAGGTATCGTGACATGATATGAGGGTAGCTTCAGCCTTGAATTTTTAATCAAAATGAGGGAAGAACCTGCAGACTCAAAGGGAGATCTAATTCAATTCTCCAGCTCTCCTCTCAAAATAGTAAAAGCAGGAATCATTTCACATAACAAAATGGTCTTGTCGGAAGCACAATTTTCAAGTTGGGTTTTTTGTTCCAGGTATAAAATCATCAATAGCAAGATTGAATGTCTGAAGCTCTTGGGTTGTGTATTTTTTAAGGGCATCAAAGCTGGTTCACTCTGAACGAAGCAGCAATAAATCTGAGCAATACTTGTTTGGGCGCACATGGGTACATTAAGAGTGCAAAAGCTTAGCAAATTACAGCACAAAAGAGTGCAAATATCCAGGCCCCATGCATGAGATTTGCCGGGCTACCATGAGAACAATAACCCAATTATTTGACTTCCCAACTCGTTGATTTCTTCAATTTGGAGGGCCAGAAAATTCAATAAAACTAGTATAGAAGAGGTCTATTTATTCTGTTATAGCAAAAATTTGGTGTAGAGGTCTATTTATTCTCTGTGTGGGTTCAGTGACCATACATACGATTTGGCCTGAATGAAAGGCATACGTCATTTAAGGAATCAAACCCTAGCTATTACCTAATTTTGTCTAGGAAGAGAAATAATATATAAGAGTCAAAGTAAATCAAAGAAGCTATATTGACTAGTTAGTCTAGAGACTATATTATCCTCATAATTCAAGGGTTCTGCACGAGTAGGTCCATTAGTTAAGTACTCCCTCAGTCCCTCTTTATGTATCAAACAATAACGTATTCTTTTCAACCAATCATCTCCATTATTTTATTGGTGGCAGTTTTTCAAAATTGAAAGGGAAAATGTCTTTTCTTTGGATGAAATTGTCTTCAACTCTCACTAAAATCGAAGTTTTTCTTCATTATGGTTGTCTGTGGCCAATCAAATTAATTATCATTACCAGACACTCCGGATTTGTCTATTGGGTCATTCTCGCTCTCACCAAGTAGTCAGCTTCATAACTTATCAGGTTATCATGTATTCAAGTTGTCCTATCTAAATGACAAATGGGTTTTGTGTTTTTATTCTGTTAATTTGTTTCCTTTGAAATAAAAAAAGCAGGGAGAGATGGGACCCTTCTCTTGTCATGTCCAGGAGGTCCCACAACATGAGATTTGGTCAGTGAAGAGGTAGACAGGTGGTTAATTGACTGACCAAACATGTGGACCCCTTTAGTCCCAAAACCTGAATCACAATGTCTAGAAATTAAGTTTTTCTTTTTTTTTTTTTTGTTCACCTCAATTTTTATTCTTCAAATTAAATGGGAATCGATCTTTAGATTCATCCCAATTGTTCGAACTTTGTAATTTGTTTATCTTATATTATACACTTCTAAAAAGATGTTTAAGAGATATTTCTGCTAAATCTATGGCCATTAAAATGTGAAAATGAGATAAAAACCCATAGCCACTTTATTGAATATGGATAATCCGGATGCATGGAACCATGGTTTAATGAAAACCTTGGCTTTCATACTTCTTGATTTTTAGAATTTCTAAACTTTCCAATAGCTCAAAAAATATTACAAATTGCACCCCATTTTGGTCCATCAGCAGTTAGCCGCACCTCACTGAAATATAACCTCTAACTTTTTTTTTTCAATATTTTTTAGTAATTTTATTAATTTTTTCTATCTATTACATTGAAAATTTGTTTGATTTTCATGGGTTTAACTTGATACGATTTATATATCTATGTGTTAATTAGGTTATTTAATGTTTTAAGCCCAAATAATTGCTCTCAACTATTATTTCCTTGGAGATCAGAGAATATATGTAGAATCTAGAACAATTGCAATATTGTCTTCTTTTGTTGTGGTCCAGATGAATATGTCATTGTTTGTCTTACTCCTATCTGTCTCTTGAATCTTGATTAGATATATAATTTCAATTTGGAACCAGGCGACAGCAGCTCTAATGGAGATTTCAGAAAGACTGTAGAGAAGGAAGCCAAAGTGCTGATTTCCTGTGAATGGACCGATGTTGGGGTTGAAACCAATCTAAATTAAAATGAATTTGAACAGATTGGATGGTTCAGACATTGAATTGGAGCAGTCCAAATTGGTTCAAAACATTCATTAGATTGAATTGGACCTGGTCCATTTATAATGGACTCACATTGGACCAAATCCAGTCCAATTGACACCTCTACTTACATAGCTTTTGCAGCTTATTCAGGTAAGAGCTACACGACCTTAAAAGTAGCTTCATTCTCTATATATAGAAAAAATAAAGTAAAATAAAAAAAAAAAAATTGTGTTCAATTCAATAGTTTTTACATAAGATTCATTCTTTGCTCATATATCAATTGCCTACTCCATGAAGTCTTCTATTTTTGTTTTTTTTTAAGCCATAAGGCAGAATTCATTATATAATAAATGCACAGATTACAACCCAGAGAAATCATATAGCAAGAAATGTTAAAAAATACAAAATTATAAATCAGACTAGTCTTGCATAAAAGAACCATGAACACCGGGAGAGAATAACTTGAGTAATCTCTGCAAACGATGCAAAAAGTCATGAAAATGCCAGAACGGAGGAGGGTTCATTTCTTCTATTAAATACAAATACTCTATAGCTACAAATTTGTGGTTAGTCACGAATTAAAATGAATAATAAATACAAATACTCTAGCCACAAATTTCTTTAATCATTGAAAAATGCAGTGCAATAGTATATTAGTCATGTCTCAATATGGACATTACTATATATATTTGTATCTGCACTATTCCATGGAGCCAAGGTTGATAAAATATGTGTTAGATATTTAGAACCAAACAAATATGAATTGTACTGTTTAATATTTTATCCAAATTTTCTTGTAATGTTTCACAAGCTAGCCATAATAAAGTGATTATTAACCTCTTGTAAATAAATGTGGTTTGCTAGTGGGTTGTTTATATGTGGAAAATTAATTTGGAGCTCCTATGGGCTATGGGGATTGGTTATATGAATTCCATTGCGTCATTCCGTAATTCCCATTCTGTCAATACCATATCCATTGTCTAAATCTCTCTTTTCACCTTCTATTTATGGGGGAAAAAAAAAAAAAGAAATTTGAGCAGTGTGGGCAACGTCGGCCATTGGCTGATGACTAATATTAGTTGTGAAAAGCACCAATACAACGTCGGCCATTGGCTGATGTGGATTTTGGGATTGACCATGTGGGCAATCCATATGGCTGACGTGGAACCTTTTTGCTGTTTACATATAAAACCACTTTGAGCAGTGTTTTTTCTATCCATACAGACAGTATGGTGATCTTTATCTCTTTTGTTCTAGTTGATCTGATTAAAGCTCACGGCACCAGTCAAAGCCTGGTCATCGACGTTTCTCTTTTTCTTTTATTTTTTTTCCCCCTTTTCATTCTGTATTAGGTACTCCTACATTAAACAACTCCTCAACCGTAGAGCTTGCTTTCCTAATCCAGCTTTAAACAAGAAAGACAAACACATAAAGCTGCTTTAGCCTTTGGGTTGCTTTGCTTTTAGCCTTTCATTTCAAGAGTCTGACCCAACTCCCTCCCCTTCCCTTGCCACTTCTTAACAAAACCCATCTGGCCCATGGCCTATTCCAACGAACGGCCTGGATCTTGCCACATCATCCGGAGTTTTTATACCTCATCATTAAATAGGCCCCACCTCCCCTCCCCACAAACATATGATTATATCATATAGTTGTAATCATCTGATCATACCAATTCAGGCTTACCCACTTCTGCAATGTGGTGGGCCCCAGTCTCCCAGATCTAAGATCGTGACTCCAAAGGACAGCTTGATCAAGTCACACGTGGATCGGCGAGGCATTTATACGGTACATCTCCGAAGGGCAGCACCTCCTCCTCTCGCAAATCTGTCGCAAACTACAAGCGTTCGATCAGCATCGGTCAACGATGCGCCGCATTCGGTGGATTTTCAATGTGAAAGAAGAGGAGGGAAAAGTTTATCTATAATCTATCTTATCTAGGTTGACTTTTATGGTTGGCAAATAACGTACTAATAATTCTGTTTTTCTTCGAAATTCGAAATTCAAACTCTTTTCTCTCTCTGCCTCCCGATTCGCGAACTCCTGCGATCGTCATACTCATCGCCATATCGCACATACGGAAAAAAAAATAAAAAGGAAAAAAAACAATTTTCGTTAATAAAGGGAAAAAGGCCAAGATAAAGCAAGGTGAGTGCTGAGGTTGCAGCTATGCTGAAAATTACAGAAAAGGACTAGACGAGAGGGATCGCATTGATTCCTTACCCAGGGTATTTCGGACATTGTACGAAGAATGGAATGATAGCGAAACCTAACATGCCTGGCCGACCAATCGAACTCCTTGAGTTAACCATAGTCAGGTCGATGTCTTAACCAGGGCTGCGTCCACTCATTCTGAGAGAGAGAGAGAGAGAGAGTATTTAATCAATCAATCAAGGGAGAGAGAGAAGGAGAGAAGCTTTGCTTTTGCTATTTATTGTGTTGTGTGGAGTAGAGCCTATAAAAATATCGAACGAGATGATATCTTGTCGCTCTTCTTGTTGGTAAGTTGTAATCTCCATGAGAGCTCTGGTTTGGAGATTCGAGATCTGTTACCAAGTTTGAATTCGAAAAGGAAGGAAAGAAAGAAGAGATCCATCTTAATCTCACGCAGACTTTAGGTGAGATCTCCATTTTTTACTGGCTTTCAAAGTTATACGTACTAGACGAAATTCATGATCTCTGTGTGTCGTTTCAATTCGCATATTGCAGTAGGAACGTAGAGAAGAGGAATTGAATCGATATCGGATTTTGTGTTTTGGGTTTTGTTTAGACTTGATCATGCAGCCTTGCAGTAGAGAAATGCAAGGAATGGCTTCCCTATCTCAAATGGCTCTTCAGGAGCTCCAAAATGGTCAGCAACAGCAGCAGCAGATGCCCAACCCGCAGCAGATGCACCAGGTTCAAGGTTCCCACTTCGATCACTCCTCTCACGATGATTTTCTCGAGCAAATGCTCTCTAATCTCCCTTGGACTGACCTTCCTGGAAACCCTAAATCTCCCTGGGACCTTAACCCTCAAAACCCTAACGGCAACGCCGCACCCAACAATAACGGCACCAATAACACTGCCACCAATCAGAAGCTCTTTAACATCCCAATCGGCGCTTCAAACGGGAAACCCAGAGACTTAACCGAAGACCAGTCGTCGTCGCAACCGGAAAGCCTTCACTACGGTTTCGACGACTCCACGCTCCTCGCGTCACGTCTCCGTCAGCACCAGATAAGCGGGAATTCTCCGGCAGCCAAATCGATGGCTTTTCAGCAACAGTTACTTCTTTCGAGGGGTGTTGGCGGTGGCGCTGGAATGCCGAGATTGCCGACGTCTGTTCCCGGAGCTGCCTCTCTCGGCGCCGAGTCGGGGCTTCTGCAGCTTCCATTAAGCTTAGGCAGTGCTGATTCCTCTGATTCCCGCCTCCTCGTCGACCGATCCCGCGACGATGTTGTCGATGCTTCCTTTAAATCACCAAACCCCGTAAGTCCCTCAAAAACCCTACTCGAAAAAAAATGGAACAAAACTGCCTATTTCTTTCTTTTTCTTAATTTTTTTCTTTGAATTTCAGAACGGAGAGGCTTCTGTTCAAGGGCTCTATAACGGATTCGCCGGATCTCTGCCTCGAACCGGTCAGACACCAAACCAGCAGCATTTCCACCATCTTCAGGTCTGCACTACGCACTCATTCACTTGTTTACTTAATTTTACTTTCTCGGTTTGGTTAAATATTCAATTGACTCTTTTAGTTCATGTAGACCGGATCGATGTCAACACAAAATTTCGGTGCACCGGCAGCGACGGGAATGAACCAAGCACCGCCAGCGGCGGGGGCGCCAGCAGGTGGCGCCGCTCCCCAGCGGCAGAGAGTTAGGGCGAGGAGAGGCCAGGCTACCGACCCACACAGCATCGCCGAAAGAGTAAGCTAATTAAAATAAAACAAAATTTTGTTTATTTTTAAATAAGAAATATATAAATGGGGATGTCAGGAGTCAGGTAGTGGAGGGTGTGTTTGGTTTTTTCTTCCGTGTCGTTATTTTTGCTTCTATTCGCTTCTTCTGAACTCGGACGCGGGCGTGGCTTGTGGCAGTTACGGAGGGAGAGAATCGCAGAAAGAATGAAAGCTCTGCAGGAACTTGTGCCCAATGCCAATAAGGTATTCCATTTTTTATTTTTCTCTCGTTTTTTTATTAATGAAATTACCATGTTATATGAAGACAAGTCGTAATGGAATGGGTAATTTGGTCACCACAGGAACAAGGTTTCCCGGTTGATGAATTTCCTGTGCACAGACCAAAATACCCCTCTTAATGATAATTAATACGCAAAGAGGGCATGTCTGTCAATTCCTTTAATATTTGTATCTTCCATTTTATATTGAAGGCTAAATGGGTAGGGTTATTTTGGTCATAAAGAAACCTTAAAGATGCATTTATTCGAGAGGTATCGCCGGGAAAAGAGGGTAGCGTTCGGTGTCCATCTTTTCTTCCGTGCGTACTTGAAAGCCAAAAACGTCCCTATCCTTTATACCAGCAAGCGTGTACTATTCTTAAAACCCGCAGGGTTGTTTTCGTCTTTTCATTGGCTCGAGTTCAAGTTATTAATTATTATTTCTCTTCTGTCCTCGTTAATGTTTTTGCTTGTCTTTACGCGTTAATTTTTAAAATTATTTTCTCTGTGATGGTGGGGGGTTGACAGACTGACAAGGCATCGATGCTGGACGAGATCATCGACTACGTGAAATTCCTCCAGCTTCAAGTCAAGGTGAATATATATATTAAACGAAACCCCAGAGAAATTAAAAGCTTATAATTTGATTCCATTAGGCTTCCCTTTCTCTTTCTCAAAGCAGAAAAGATTCCCTCTGACACCTTTGCTTCTCTGATTCTTTCAGTTTTTATGGGCTTCTCTGATTCTGGGGTTCGTCCTCTCTTTTATTTTTTCTTCGAGATTTGCAGGTTCTGAGCATGAGCAGATTGGGCGGTGCAGCAGCTGTTGCTCCCCTCGTGGCTGATATTTCCTCCGATGTAAGACTCCAGTCTCCACCACCACCACTACCACTAAACTAATTCGAGCTCTAAAGTCTAAAACCAATGCTGGAAAATCAGAAAGAATTCAATGATCTCTCCGTTTTTTCGTAAGAAAGCAAGGAGTCGGTCCCATCTCAAATTCTCAATCAGGACTCAGGAAGACGACGAAACGAAAAGGAGCACGCGTGCGTGCACGCTTTTCAGATTCCGAAAATGCCCCTAACCTTCCTCCTCTTTTGTCCTCTACTCCTCTTCTCTTCCTTTTCAACGTAAAAATAGTTTTTTATTTTTTATTTTTTATATGTAGAAATGGAAATATTAATATATGTTGATTTTTCTTTGTGTCGTAGGGAGGAGGTGACTGTATTCAGGCGAGTGGAGGACGGAGCGGTAACGGCAACCAGACGGCGTCGTCGAACGACAGCCTAACGATGACGGAGCATCAGGTGGCGAAGCTAATGGAGGAGGACATGGGGTCGGCGATGCAATACTTGCAAGGGAAAGGCCTCTGTCTCATGCCAATCTCCCTTGCCACCGCCATCTCAACCGCCACGTGTCACACCAGGAACCCGACCAATGGCAACAACCCTCTTCTCTCCTCCAACGCCGAGGGCCCTTCGTCACCCAGCTTGTCCGTTCTGACTGTGCAGTCGGCGACTATGGGGAACGGAGGGGGAGAGGCTTCCGTTAAAGACGCCACCTCCGTTTCAAAACCGTGAGAAGAACAAGGAAAGAAGACTGGCCGACAGACACAGAAGGAGAGAAACGTGTGCTGAACAACCAAGGGAAAAGAAAAAGAAAGGTTGAGAAAAAGGAAAGGGAAGTTTGAAGGGGGGCGTCAAGTCTACTAAAATAAGGTGGTCTCTGGTGTTTGACGCCGTATTTACATAGACTTGGCTTTGTAGTACAACTTCCACCCAAACCCGAGAACCATTTTTAATCCTTCTCTCTCTGCTTACTGCTTCTTCAGTTGTTTATTAATTTATTTTTGTTTATTTTAATTTTGTCGTTTTATTATGAAGTGAAATGTTTAATCTAAATAAAATGATAATTATGGCGATGATTAAAATTAGATAATGATGACTAGAAAAAGAGTTGTTGGGGGCTAAAGAAAGTGGTGTCTGGTGTGCAGTACTTGCCAGAACTGTGGAAAACCTATAAAATAATGCGTAGTGGGGTGGGAGCGTTGGCCAAATGGGGAAAGGGTGCCCTGCACGGGCCGTCTACGATAGTACCCCTTTTAGCCGCATCGCGTGGGCCATGGCAATGATGTGTGTGGGTCCTATTTTCGTGGTGGAACCTGCTGTTATGAGGACGGTGAATGGGGGCCCGGCCCGTCGGCCCATCCCATATGTTACTGTTATTGTTGCAGTGCCGATGCATTGGCCTTTGGGCCTTTGCCAAGGGGAAAAGATTGGTTGGTTGGTCGTGGGAGAAGCATGATGCGGGGCATGCGGCGGAGAACATGTGCAATCTAAGCAGAAAAAAAAAAAAATTGAAAAACTAGTATTTGGTGGTGTGGTTGAGCAATTGAGATTTGGGAGCAAAGACGTTGACACACTTGGGGTCATCCTGGGGCATTAATGTGGTAACAAGATCTGAAGATCTAAAGATGGTAATGGGCGGTGGATAACGTCAACGCGTTTCTTGCATTTGACTTGAGGGTAAAGAAAACTCCTAAGAAAGAGTATGTTGTTGAGACTTGTTAGGAGGATGTGCTGCTTCATGAAAATCCATTGCCCACCAGTATTCGATGATGATTTCATCTCTGCCAACATGTCCCAACCGGCCACTGCAGCCGCACATTGGGAACATCTCCCCCATGACATGACATGGCGAGATGGAGATGCTCCTAATGTACGGGTGCAATGGCTTGTTGGGAGCTTCTTATTGGAAGCCCTACCCTGATTCCATATTTTGCATCTTTACCCTTTCTTTTTCTTTGCTGTGCCACTTAATTAGCATATTTACTGTAACTAATAATGAATTTTTACTATTAATTGTTTGATATAATAGTACAATCTTGGGCTGACAAATACGAGTGTGAAAAGGGTCACTTTGTGTCGACTGTGGACGGTGAAAAATGCCAAAAATCAAGTTCACATCTGGTCTAGCCCTCCTAAGACCCCAGATGAATTGGACCAATTTCAGATATTGGCCTTCTTTTTTTAACAAGTCTCTTCTCGTGGTCCCCTTAACCAACTGCAACTTGTTGAACCAATACCCATTTGGAAAAACCTAGCTAGAAAACTTATTTTTAAATCATTATATCAATTTCATCTGGCCCATGCCAACGAGGCCCGTGTGTAGTGAACCAGATCTGGTCCTCTGGTGCATCAATTAGTCATGCATTCCTGTGGCTTTTGCTTTTAATTATATTGGGAAAAGTCTGCTGGTGGAGTTGTGTAATGAATAATGAGCTTTCCAAAATAGAGATGTCAGTGGGTCGGATTAAGTGGTAAATCCACACTGACCCGATCTTATCAGGAGGTTATAGTCGCGTTTGAGTTGAAGTGGACCCGTGCTAAACCCTGTCTATTGATGAGTTGGGTTTGACATTCCATGATCCCAAGTCCCGTTTCAGGTTGGGTCGGGTTGGACTGAGATTAGTCCGGTCGATTGGCATCCCTTTACTTAGGTTGTATTTAGGCTGCATTTGGCATTCTTTATTGTAAGGATTTATCTTTTTTTTGGGAAAATCTACGATGCAGAAAAGATATGGTATGAAAAGAGTTTTGACCAATCAAAAGTCATCTATGAATTTTGATAAATAACATCTTATTTGCTCTTACATTTGTGGTTTCAGTTTATTGGTAAGTTATTTTTCCTATATCATATCTTTTCCATATCATAGTCGAACCCTTTCTTTTTTCTGTTAAAATGCTCCTATGAAAACTTAATTTTTAATTGCAAAATGTAGATAAGTCCTTAAAATAAGGAATGCCAAATATAAACTTAGATTATTCATGTGGGAAGTTAGTTTGAGATTTGAAAAAAAAAAAAGATCAGATTAAAAACTGTTGATGACATGTTCTCTAAGCTCCATTTGGAAATACTAATTGAATAAATAAGTACTTATCCTAATAAGTGCTTATGAGTGTTTGGTGAAAAATCATTAAGCATTTCTTCTAAATGGGAGAAAATCTATAATGCCCGAAAAACATGATACCAGAAATGTTTTGGTTAATCACAACACTTATTAATTTGATGAAAATCAAAACGTGATTGTTTATTACTTTTATAATATCGCGGGCTAAGATGGACTAAAAACATAATAACCTCTTTTTGAATAAAAACCAAAAACTTCAATTTATTCAAACCGGGCTTACTTCTTGAATAAGTGCTTATTTGGGCTAAATTCATATAAGTATTTATCAGTGTTGCATCGTAGTTTCAGCTTAAAATAAACACTTTTTTCAATAATCATTAAAATACAGGCACCCCAAACAGAGAGAGAGGCTAAGTCATGTACTGATATTTCTGTGGAAAAACCTAAAACCCATGATACATTTCTCCAGCTCCAATAATCTTTCCCAGAGTCCAGACAAAGTAGTTGCTAAATTCGGTAGATTTTAATTCAACTTATACGCCGAAATCAGTATAATCCAAATAAAACAATCTTATCTATATATATATATAATCAGTATAATCCAAATAAAACAATCTTATCTTATCTATATATATAAGATTAAGATAAGAGCAACCCTGTTATTAATTACAGCAATTAATAGATCTATTGATTATTACAGTAATTTAATAAATATATAATTAGTGATTAAAATTAATAATTACTGTTATTATAAATATTGTTAATAACTAGATATTTATTTTAAAATTATAAATATTAATAAATTATTTATTATTACAGTAGTTTAATAAATATATAATTATGATTATAATTAATAATTACTATTATTATAAATGTTGTTAATAAATAGATATTTGCATTAATTTTACTTAAAATTAAAATTATAAATATTGTTATTAATAAATTTAGTAATTATTGTTATATTAAAAATAATTAAAAATTTTATTAAAAGTATTGTTATTGATTATTTAATAAAATATTATAATTACTGACTATTATTGATAAATATTGTTAATTTAATTTAATTTTGGTAATTATTAATTTAATGAATATTGTTAATGTTAATAAATCCTATTCATAAATTTAATATTTATTATTATATTAAAAATAACTAAATAATATTATTAAAACTATCATTAATGATTATTTAATTAAATACTATAATTACTTACTATTATTGATAATTGTTGCTAATAACATTTTGACAACCAACGGTTCGACCGTCCGGTTTGAACGGATGGCCCATGTTGACAACAAAAATTACAAGCAAAAAAGTTACGGAACCATTTTGGCCACCGATTTTTGGGTCGACAGTTTGATCGTCCGATTCAAATGGACGGTTTGTTCTGACAACAAAAATTATAGGCAAAAAATTGAGTTTGTGAGGTCCATTAAGTAGTATTATACGTGTTATGTCATTCGAGCATGAGTCATACGACCTAAAAATGGAACTGTTCTGGCCACTGATTTTTGGGTCAACGGTTCGACCATTCGGTTCGAACGGACAGCCTGTTCTGATAACAAAAAATTACAAGCAAAAAATTACAGAACCATTCTGGCCACCGGTTTTCGGGTCGACAGTTCAATCGTCCGGTTCGAACGGACAACCCATTATGACAACAAAAATTACAAGAAAAAATTGAGCATGTGAGGTCCATTAAGTAGTACCATACGTGTTATGCCATTCGAGCGTGTGAGTCATACAACCTGAAAATGGAATTGTTCCGACCATCGGTTTTCAGGTTGACGGTTCAACTGTCCGTTTCGAATGGACGGCCCGTTCTGACAACAAAAATAAAAAAATAAAAAAAAATAAAAAAAGCCAAAAACCATTGAACGGGTCAACAAGTTAACGATTCGATCACTCGGGTCAATGGGTCATTGATCGATTCAATGGTTTTTGGCCAGGGACTGGGATTGGGGTAAAATGGAACTAATTGCCTAGACGGTTCTCAATTAAAAAATAAAAAACGAACAACCTGTTCTAACAAAAAGAAGTACAAACAAAAAATTGAGTGTATGAGGTCCATTAAGCAATACCATACATGTTATGTCATTCGAGCGTGTGACTCATATGACTTGAAAACGGAACCGTTCCTATCACCTGTTTTCGGGTTGACAATTTGATTGCTCGGTTCGAACAGATGGCCCGTTCTAGCAACAAAAATTAAAAAAATAAAAAAATAAGAAAAAACCATTAAACGAATCAACGGTTCAATCGTCTAGGTCAATGGATTATTGACTGATTCAACAATTTTTGGCCATGGACTAAGATTAGGATAAAATAGAACCGATTGTCTAGATGATTCCCAATTAAAAAAATATAAAAATAGCCAAAAATCATTAAACAAGTTAACGATTCCACCACTCAAGTCAATTAATCATTAACCAATTCAACAATTTTTTAACAGAGACTAAATCAACGAATCAACAGGTCGACGGTTCCATTCCAGCATCTACGAATCAGGCCCTCTCCGCTAGTATCAATATATTCTAAATCGATTTCTGAAATCTGAGTAGGTTAAGGCATGATGAGACAGGAAGCATCATATCTATTGTTTTGTTTTTTTCTTTTTTTTTTTGTATGTACAGAGTTTCAAGGGGTCCCACTACGGGAAGTACACTGGTTACTGAAGAGTGGGGTCGGGAGCAGATTGGATAGATTGAGTAATTGAGGTGGGCATTGTATCCTTTTGGTTATATGTTCTTCGCATGACGCCAGCGTCTCGTCAACCTATCGTATGCACTATGCACCATTCAACTTCAACGTGTGCATGCAAACATTATAATTGGATTAGGTTTTGGACTGTCCCTCGAATTGCTGGGATGAGTAAAAGAATAGATTCTACCCGCAATCGAATGAAACTGATACCGAACCACGTAGTGTAGGGTTTGGATAATCGATTCTTGTATCGGTATTGTTTTTATATTTTTATTTTTCGAAACTGATTCAGAGGGATTGGTTTAAGACCGGTTTATTCTTTGAACCACTTGGTGATCTGAAAAATTCTTTATAAAAGTATAACGGGAAGGTTTCAATATGATACATATCGATCGATAGGTAACAAAATTTTGATCATTAGTTTCAGGGCCTAGGGATTAATTTTACCCAAATTGATTCGAGAATCAATCTTCTTCGGTCTTAGTGGAATTGGCCATGGTTGAATGGGTCTGGGAAAAATTATCTTGAAATAATTCTTAAAATATTTTGGTGATGTAAAAATTTGAATCCAAGCACTTATGATTATAATGACGATGTATCGTTTGACCATCGGTCTTAGTAATATGATTGTTGTTGTAGTAATATTATTCTGACAGGTAAAATTTACAAAATTTAAATTATTCTGACAAGTTTTGAACCATATTGTTGTTGTAGTAATACCAAGGTTCAATGTATCGACACGTATCGGCTGATATGTATTGTTCCAGGACCTCCCCGATACACCCCTACAGTGGGTGTGTCAAGGTTCAACCGGTTCAGGGGGTGGAGGAGCCTTAAATCGGCCCCCTAAACCAGTTTTGAAAAAAAGAAAAAAAGTACAGATATCACCTGATACGCCCCTACCAACGTATCAAGCGTATCGATATTTGAACCTTGAGTAATACTAATAGTTAGGGGGGTAGTGATAAAGAAAGAATATGTTCCATAGGTTTTGGTTCCAAAAACCTAGAATTGACCCCTACAAAGGTAGGTGCAACTTCTGCCTTAGAACTAAATCGAATTCACCTTACTCAATTGTCTATTGGAATTAAGCTTGAACTCATTTGGGAGGTGACAGAATTCCTTGTAGGCAAAATTTCTGTACAAACTCTTAAACATGGGAACCCAACCATACATTGGGAACATCTCCAGATGAATTTAACATAAATGTATGGGAGATAATCCCAATGTGTGGTTGGATGCTATGTGAGCAAAGTTCTTACTTGCAAAAGAACTATGCTCGTTTGGGAGGGCTTAAGCTTCGGTTGAACTGCTTTCATTAAGCTGCCTTGAAGAAACTAGTAAAACTAGCTTAACGGAAAACTCATTTTCTTAACCCAATAGTACTTGGACACTTCTAGTTTTTCATCAAACATAGCTAATAGGCTTTTTCTTAGAGAACCCATTTAGCAAAGCCATAAGCTGCTGCGTGAAAGCCCTCCAAAACGGGTATTAATTTATATTGAAAATCTCTCGGAATTTTTTGAAGTTTTAAAAACAACCTCCCTACATATGCAGGGTAAGGCTATGTACATCTATCCCTCCCTAGACACCCACATTGGCAAGAGTCTCATGCATTGGGTGCCTTTTATGAAAATAGTAATATATATATATATATATATATATATATATTACAAAATAATGATAAACAGTAATAATAAGTACAATTTAAAAAAAGTAGCCCAATTTGCTTCTAACTTCTAATAATGTATTCCTCGTGGTTACTGAAGGCTCAGGAAAGAGTACAAAAGCAAATATATACAGTATAAACATATGTAAAATAATACAATATATAAGATTTTGCACTCTACATATTTACTTTTGTACTTCTTCTAAACTGAGCTTTATTCATTATTTACTGGTAGTTACTTATCTGAGACTTGAACTGGGATTGTCGTTGTTCTAATATTCACTACATGAAAGGTGGCAGTTAGCAACATAAATACAAATATAAATATGTACAATACAAAATTTTGTATAATGTATTTTTAGACCTTTCTTTCTATTTATATTTTTTCCCAAACTGAGTCTAAAGGTGATCCCGATTCATTTTGATTGATGGGACTGATTCTAGATGTGCGGCTGATAGCATCTTGCAGGTAGCGACTCAAGACTAAATCATCACTGATTCTGGTGTCATGTGGGTAGCAGATCCGCACTCTGAGACTGAATTATATCCTAGCCACAGTACTCAAAAGGCAAAAGAGTGGCCGAAGGAATCCCAGTGATGGTCGGTTTTGAAGTAGAACTAAACCTAGAGGTATGAAGTATGAACGTCTTATTTGGGCCAACACTAATGACTACTTGACCAGTCGTTTGTATATTAGATTTATGTATTATAGATCCATACTCCTTGGGCTGGGCCAATTCTGGGACTGATATGGGCCGGAGAATGCACAAGTCTAAAAATTGAACATGCGTTCCGTCAAATCATGCTTGCCCACTCTGCTGGTTTATATTCCCCCTTACAAATTTTCTAGTTCAATCATATTTTGTTTTGGGAAAGAGTACAAATACAAACAATACAGTGCAAAGTCTTATATTTTATTTTATTTTGCATGCATTTATACTGTACATATTGGTATTTGTACTCATTCCAAATTGAGCCGTAAGCTGTGTTTGTGTGCAATGCAAATTTATTTGCACCAATGCACAATTATGGTAGTGCAAAAGATTTGAGTGCAGATTTTGATTTTGTTTCAAATTTTATCTTATTTTATTTGATTGCAGTATAAATAAAGTAAAATAGAACTTAAAACAAAATAAAGTAAAACCTAAAACAAAATTAAACTAGAATTTACATTACTTTTATTTACACTTCCATACATTTGTATTAATACAAATAAAATTATACTGCAACCAAATGCTGCCTTAGTTTCAGTTTCGACGGAGCAGTGTCTACTTCCAAACCGAGCCTAAGCAACTACCAACGTGACCAAAGGACAAAGGGATGATAGTAAATAGAGGGGGATTGTATGAGTGCTAAGTGCGATTGTGTGAACCTCCAGCAGTTGCTTTGCTTCTCTTGTCCAACTGTACATTTTATAGCCATAATTAGGGACATGGTTTTTAAAATCGGACCGGAAAAATTGGGAATTGGTTATCTGATCAGACCGCTGAACCGGTCGATTAACTGTTTGAACGGTTTTGACCATTTTTCAAATTTTTTAATTTTTTTTTTATTTTTTGTCAGAACGGGCCGATCGTTCAGGTCGAACAGTTGAACCATTCAAACCGATAACCGGACCCCTGATCGGTTCGGTTTTAAAAACCATGAGTAAGGAAGCTTACTCATCGGCCCAGGATATCATACCCAACCCATCTAAGTTTATATTTACAGATATTTCAATGCAGGCTATGCAGCAATGTCAATGCGTCAGGTTTAGCACCGGTTTACCTCAATCCAATACATAGCCAACCAACCCTAACCCAATAAGGTTTGGGTCAATGTGGGTTTATCGCTTAACCTGAGCCACTGACATCCCTTGATATAAGGGTCCGTTTAGTTGGCAGTCAAAATCTGAATCTGAATTTGAATCAGAATGACATATTCCCATAGTCTGTTTGGTTCAAACAAGAATGAAGATGAGAATTGAAATCAACAAGAATGAAATTTCATTTCAAAAAGAGGGGCAAAGAATAGTCATTCCCTCAAATGGGAGAATGCCATTCCAGTAAGAATGAGAATGGGATTATGATTCTTTTCAACTAAATAATTGGAATGGAAATAATCCATTCCGATTCCAGTTTCAGACCCCTATTCCCACCAATCAAACGGGGCCTAAGTTCCTTATATGCCCTTTATAAGCCTATCGGGCTTGAAGCATGAGCATTGATAATAATGGGTCAAATAGAAGAACCGTTCAATCTAAATGCTTAAACTGTTAAGTGAGGTTGTAAATAGATTTCTATTCTCTAATAGTAATAAACAATAATGGATAACCACTACCTACACCAAATTAGGATTGCGATCTGGGTAGACACAATCTGAGCATGACCCAAACCCAATCAACGTCGAGCTTTGCACAAGATTTTTCTTTTCTTTTAGCTTTTGATTTGGTTGAGTGCCTTGAGGCTTCCAGTGGCCTATCTTTGAACCCTGCAATCAGGCCCAAACCGGATTCAACTCAATCAGGCCCACCTAACTTTCTAAAATATATGAACCTGATGTAGCTCATTGTGTACTAATGGTTCGCATCACATTAAACCGTTAATACATACATATTTATTTATGTATTATGTGTACATATTTCTTTGCAAAAATGGACAAAAGTGTTTTCTAATGGGTCAAGTAGGGGAACATAGATCTCCTGAAAGCAAAAATCATGTACATATTCTCTGAGAACACAATATCTATCCACATATTTGGAATATTTTTCATACTTGTATATTAAATTCATAGGAAGATAATTTTTACATATGACTGAATGCTTATACGTTCATGAGTGCGTACATGATTTTTACTTGCCAAGAAACTTGTATATATAGAGATTATTGAATTAGTACTGTTACTTAATCACGCAGCTGCATTCTTGTACTGTTACTTAATATGACTATTGTTAGTACTTAGTAGAGAATTATAGTTTGGTTTTAATATTTTCTATTTTCTTATATTTAAAATAAATAGATTTTTATATTAATATGTATGTGTTTCAATTCAATCATATGGAGAAACAGAGTTGACTAAACTCTTGCCAAATCAATAGAGGTTAGTCAAGGGTTAGTGGTAATCTCTTAGGAGGAAACCCACACCTTAGAAAATTTGTCCCAACTAGGAGAGATTGGACTAAGCGAAGAAACATTGGGGCTGGTTACATGGACCAACGTTCAATCAAATGAACAAATATAAATGGGGCTTTAGGCCCATAACTCTTGTGCAAGTGAATTCTTGCAAAAATCTCAAAAAAAAAAAACAATAAAATTTTGATAGAAATTGTAGAAAATTCATAAAAGTGCATAATATTTGCAGAGTTTTCCATGGAAAAATTGAGAAGTAGATAGGCTTTCGGCCAAGTAGATACCACCAACGCCGCCGTTGTAGTTTCTATTTCCGGCCATCTCTGTGGCCCAATGCCATCTAAATCAAACCATTTGAGTGTTGAGTGTCAATAACCCCGTTGCTCTTACTTCTACCTCGCCCTCTATTGGATGCTCCCAAATTGGTGAATACCAAATCTTGCCAAATTTGAATGCAATCCAATTATTGAAAATTTGCATCCAAATCTGATTCAAGATTCGATTCAATTTGAAGACCTCAAATTTGAATTAAAATCCTAACATATTCAGATCGGATTTACATTTAATCTAGCTCTACTTCAATTTTTAAAATACAAAAAAAAAAAATAAAAATTTAATTTCTTTTCAACTTTATGTATAATAAATTAATGAAATATAGGCAATAAATTTATTATATATAAATTCATATATAAAAATATATTTTTTATAATTTTAAATATAATTATATAAAATATATATATTAAAATCAATAAATATTATAATATAATTGAATTTGGATTTTAATCGGATCAGATGATGTCAAACCCGAATTGGATCAGACCACGGGTTTTTGGGTATCTTTGACCGACTTACACATGAACCCCTATCCTATTCTCAAGTTACCAGCAATGAGAAGAATAAGAAGATGAGGGAATAAAGGAGTAGTAGGAAGAGTAGGACACACCAAAATCGAGATTGATTGGTAATGAGAAGAATAAGGAGTTAAAGAGGAGGAAGAAGATCTGGACATACGCTTCGAAGCTTTTCTCTTCTCTGCAATTACAAATAGGTGGAGTTATAGAAAAGCATCTCTGTAATGTTCAAGGTTCTACCCTAAATGATGAGACATAGGATGAGTTGGTGATTACGGAATTGGGATCTGCTCTTCAGAGTGTGCCTCACACCGACTTCAAAGCCACATCCTAACTACGAGAGGTGTTCCCAATATGTGGCCAGGACATGCTGTGAGATTTCGACCCAACCCACCCTAACAATTATCCCTTCACCCAAATGGGTGACTCAAATCCATACTGACCCACTATTAGAATGGGTAGGTAACTAGGTATGGGTGGATTTCAAATGGATGAATCAAATGGGTTAGGGTTAAAATTTCCACTCTAAGTGGGTTTCTTCTTTTGTTTTGTTCGGATTTGAGGCAAGGCGGGTTAAGCCATCTTCTGTAATTTTCTTTCATTTTGTTGATAAGGATTAATAAAATTTTAATATGGTCACCCCTCTATTTGGTGTAAAATTTGGGATTAAAAGATAATATACAAAGGACTTCGACACGAGACATTTAATTTTGCTTCATATCACACACCTCTATTTCAAAGTCTTGAACCACAAATCTTGTGGTGGCCGGCCTTATCCTTTCCTCTTTCAAATGACAAGAAACCATTCCTCCAACTTCATTTTCAAACGTACCCCTTTCGAAAAGTAAATGGGACTTAGCCATGCGAAAGGGTTTATACTTTTAGATCTCTGAGTTGTAAAACTTCCTGCCAAAAAAGGAAGGGGTTTATACTTTTACATCACTTGTAAAAAGTTCCTCTAGGTAAGTAGGTTCTTAATGCTTTCTTCATACAATAGTTTAATCGACACATTGTTGTGATTGTGAGCTGGTGCAAATGAGACAAGAAGCAGAAATTTCGTATTAGGTAGAAGTACAAATTATAATAATAAACAAATAGATGCAAAATTGCTGTGTCAAATTTGTATCCAATTAATTCAGATTTGTACTGTAAAGCAGTGTTTTCAAACCGTTGTTGATTTGGACAGTCAGACCATTCGGATCAGAAATCATCCAGGCAATTGGTTCTATTTCATCCTTAACCCGCTCCCGGGTTAGAAACCGTTGATTTGATCAAAGAACAATTGACTCAGACGGTCAAACTGGCAACCCGTTTGACTCAAACAGCAGTTCACAGTTTAACAAAGGAGGCAGAGGAGATTGAAGAATGATTTTAAATCTTTCCTTCTTTTGTTTCTTTCTTTTTCAACTGAATGCCAAAGACAGATATGTCTCTTTCTCTTAATAAAAGACTAAATTGCTTGAACCGTTTGACCTGGATGGTCGAACTGCTGACCCGAAAATCAATGATCAGAATGCTTCCGTTTCCGGGTCGGTTTTATATCCTTGCTGCAAAGGGCTCTATTTGCAATGGAAATTCCATTTTCACTAATGTAAATGTTGGGGAATGCTACAAAATTTGGTTTGGTTTTGCTTTAGATATGGCTTTGCCATGATTGTTTGTGAGAAGTAAAAAATGTGGTCCTCCCCACCTTATGTGATAGATACAGAAATTAGGATGAAAGTTATTTGTCTGATAGGCTATGTTTGGTTGCGGTGTAAACGCAAATATATATGCATATCTGAACTGGATTTTATATCTAGTTTAGTTTTGCATTTATTTGTTTGTCACTATGATTAGCATTCTGATGCAAAATTTGCTTTTTTTTTGTCTCATTTGCATCCATTAACTGTGTGAATTTTACACCTGAAAAATTAATGCAAAATTTACATCACTCCCTCCTAGTCTTAATTCTATCATATAAAATGGGAATCACATCAATTTGCATCCTACCATACTCCCCCCAAACAAATAACCCATTCTGGCCTCATTTCTCTTTATATGAATTGGGGACCATATCATTTTACTTTCCATTTAAATTCTTACAAACAAAGAAAAAAATGTCAAATCTGAATCACAAGTAATCTAGGATTTACACAATCCATTTGTACTCCTATCCATTTATACCAATGCAAATGCAATTCCCACTGCAACCAAATAGAGCCTAATTCTCCACACCAGTTACGTGTTAGCATACTGTTCTAGGTAGGTTTCATTAGTGGTGGCAATTGGGCGGGTTGGGTTGGATTGGGTTTGGTTTGGGTTGAAGCTCAACCCAATCCATCTAACCTGTCAATCCATTTATGACCCAGTTATATAAAATTAAATGGGTTGGGTTCAACCCAAACCCGCTCTAACCCAATCCAACCCGCCCAAACCCATTAATCTTATATTTATGGACTTAAAAAATACTCTCTCTTAACAAATAAGTTGGTCATAGCTTGGTGGTAATTATAGTTACTATTTACACAAGTGGTGAAAGTTTAAATCACATTACATACATGTTATTTTTACACAAACGGTGAAACCATTTGACTATGTTCGGATTTTGGGTTTGACTGAACCACGTAGGTTCAAACCTTAGACCAATTTGAACTATCTAATTGGATTATATTTGAGCTAATCACATCAAGGGTGGTTGAACCGTTTAAATCTAGGTCAGTCCGGCTAATCCGGACCAGATCGATTTAGTCAATGGTGGATTGGCTTGGATTGAACCATATCAGGTTTGTGCACGGGTTTGGGACTGAACCGACTGACTCGAAGAGGGTCAACGTAAGTAAATTGGGTCGGTCGGGTTATGTGGAAATTGGTCGGTCGGATGGTCCAGATCGGGCAAAGCACACAAACATTGAACCATCCTACCCCGAAACAATTTTGAATTTGAGTCAACCCATATCGCATGTACCGGGTCGGGTTGAGTTGTGTGAATACTGGCTGGACTGGACGACCCAAACCGGGCAGAGCAAGCGGTACCGAACCATCCCGCATGGGGTCTATTTCGGATTCGGGTCGACCCGAATAGGGTTGTGCCAGGTGGGGCCGGGCTGTGTGAATAATGGTTGGACAGGACAACCCAAACTTAGCAGAGCAAGCAATACCGAACCATCACGCCCGAGGTCTATCTCGGATATGGGTCGGGTCAGGCTGTGTGAATACCAGTTGGACCGAATGACACAAACTGGGCAGAGCAAGCGATATTGAACCATCCCACCCGGGGTCTATTTCGGATTCAGGTCGACTCGGATCGGTATATGCTGAATCGGGTCAGACCACGTTGAACTGGTCTGAACTTGGGTCAAATTGATTTGGATTTATGTTGGATGAAATGTGTTGATTCAAGACAAAACTAAATTTAGTTAATAATTGATAGAAAATTAATGCATTAATTATAAATCATTTAATTCAAATGAAGAAAATAGAAAAAAGGCTAAACAGTTAATACTTATGTCTATAACGGTTAGCCCAATGGTTATCCCCAACCCAACCTATTTAAATGAGCGGGTTGGGTGATGGGTTGATCACACAATCCGCCAAGTAAATGGGCAGGTCAGATAGTGGGTGGATTGGGTGAAAATTTGCCACCCCTAAGTTCCATGTTATGGATAACATACTAGTAATTGTTACAACTAAGAGCCGTTAAATTTTCATTGAGTTGTTTTGGATAAGCCACTAAAAGAAGTTTCATGGGAAGTCTTTCTTTTTCTTACTTTCACTAAGGTCTTATTCATTAAATGATAAATCATTTATTTGGGTAAATGCATCTACTTGAACAAATATTTTCTGAAAAATACTTGCTTGGATAAATGCACTTATTAGTGTTATTTTGTTTTCCAAGTAAAATTATACAATGACCGTTTTATTCGTAAAATGTCATGATTAAAAGAATAATATTGTCCATATGTTAGTAAATTTTTGCATGGGTGGGAAAGTGATTTTCCCAAGTCTCGGAAGCATAGTACTTATTCAGGTAAATCAGCCGCTCGATAATCGTTATTTTCCATAGGATCCACTGATACCAAAATGTAGGTTTCTTTAATTTCTCTGTGACCAACCAACTTACTTGCCCCCATTTAATTACTTTAAAACGAATGTTCACTAAAGGCAATAAATGTAGGTTTTCAGGGTTTTTCATCTAGCATTATTTATAGGCTATATGTGTGTGTTGAGCCCACCTTGCAAAGCCAAAATCCCCGTGTAAAAGCTCTCCTAATTGGCCCTCGATCCCCCTAATACTTTTAATCCCTCTTTTGCATCCTGCCAATATTTGTACTACAACCAAACGTAGCCTTAACAAAAGATGAAATGGTCCAATCCACACTACAAAGGCAAGGCCATGTCTGTTTTGTTATTAAAAGTTTTAGTATTTTGGATAGACAAATGACAGCATTAAGGCTATTAATAGGTCAGGTTTGGTTTGTGAAAGGGTATCCAGTCCCGTCCTAATTAATAATCTGGGTCTAGTATTTGCCATTAATCAGCCGTTAAGTGTCATTCGAAAAGATACAAACAGTCTTCAAGTCTTCAAGTGTCATCTAATTCTCTTTATCAACCATCCAAATGTTGACAAAAAATGAACAGTCCCAAATTCTTGTCTCTTCTATTTAAGAAAGTTGGGGTCATCAGAATGCCCACTGAGATATAACCCCAACTTTCTTAAATAGAAGAGGCACTGATTTGAGAATGTTAAATTTTTATCAACATATGGATGGTTAATAAAGAAAATTAGATGAAATTCAAAGGGCATTTATGTCTTTTCAAATGTCACTTAATGGCTGGTTAACAGATTGGTTAATGACAGGTACTAGATTGACACATTTTGAAAGTTCGGGTACTGAATTGTTGCATTTTAAAGTTCAGGTACCAAAGTGGCATTAGGCCCAAAGTACAGGGTACTAATCGGGAATTTTCCCTTTTATTTTTAACAATATTACCTTAATTAAAATGATAGTAAATCATTAAATTATTTATATGTTAATAAATCAAATGTCATAAATTAAATGGCGTCCCATCCTAACATGTTGGAGGATGAAATGGCGTTAGATCCTCTATCCCCCTATTGATTCATGACACAAGACGTCTCCACTCATGTTTTTTATTTGTTTGTGAAAATTTTTCCAAGGGTTAGCAGTGATGAGATAAAGTAGTAACAGTCAAGGTTCAAAGTATCGGAAACATCAAGTGTATCAGAAAGATAATTTTAAGAGACGTATCAGGATATGCCTTGGATACACATGCATATCGGAAAAAAACTAAGATACACTTGAAAACACAATAAATACTTTAATAAATCATAAAAATGCATCAATAACACTAAATATAAGACCTCAATGAGGTGTATATACATTAAATTAATATATTTTAATGGTTTTATTAAGAAATATATTGTAGTCAATTATAATTTCATTAAAAATTCCATTCTTAACTATAATTTATAAAATTACAATTCTTAAGTGTAATATTTTATGGAATGGGAAAACCCAACTCTCCTATCCAACCATAAAACATGCATTGGCACAACTTTTAAGTGAAAATATAATTAATAATTATTTATTATTTATTTCCAAAAATTATAAAAATAAATAAATATTATATAATATATTCAAAAAATAGTTATTAAAGAAGAAATTTCAATTGCTTTGCGGATATGATAGATGATCCATACAATTGTAATATATTCAATCATTGTGATTAAATGATAAAATATAATTAATTAATTATATATTATTTAATTTTAAAAATAAAAAGAATAATTATTAAAGACAAAATTTCAATTGGTCTATGGATATGATAGATCATCCATAAAATTATAATATATTAAATTTTTATGATCAAATGATAAAATATAACTAATTATTATTTATTTTTTAATTCTAAAAATATAAAAAAATTAAAAAAATATTAAAGAAGAAATTTCAATTGCTCTGTGGATATGATAGATAAATCCATAGATCTAAAACATATTTAGTCTTTATAGGCAAAGAAAAAAATCACATTTTCAAACTTTTTGTTAATTTATATTTTCCCCAAATATCTTCATGAAATTTTCATAAATCTATTGATAGCACAAAAAAAAGTGTGATTTTGAATGCAAGAAATTTAGATTAACATAAATTTAAACATTCAAGAAAAAAAAATCACAAGATATTATAAAAAATTTAAAAAACTTACCTATTTTTGTCACATTTTTTTTAAATTTGAAAAATATTCAAAAAAAAAATTAACGATTCACACTTGTTTCTTGCAATTTTTTGCAAATCTAGCACTCTAAGAATGAGGTTTGTAGTTTTAGAGTCATTTGAGGGTGAAAGAATGCTCATTTTAAGGAAAAGAAGCTTGATTTCCCCCTTTATTCTTTTTTTTTTCAGTTTTTGGTTGTATCTTTTTCGTCAATACGCTACCAATATGCCCTAGTGCACCCTCGATATGCTCTCGATACGCCTTGATACACCCCCGATACAAGTCTGATACACCCTGATATGGGTCCGATATGCATGAAAAAAGACGAGACAGCTGATTTCCATGCATATCCTGTATTTATTTTTCAAAGATATGATATTTCTAATATAAATATATCATATCAAAATTTTAAATCATAGTAACAAATAGTTGAGCTTTCACAAAAATCACAGGGTGTGATTGGTCAAAGCCTTTTTGATATCATATCTTTTTGGAATCATGATTTTCTCTTTTTCTAATAATTTCCATTTATCTCTCTCCCTCTCTCCAAAGGTTCGTGTTAAAGTTTATTGTTGTTGAGATTTTTTTTTTGTGTGTGTGTTTTAGATTTTGTGATCTTTGGCATGTCTTTCCAGGAGGAATTAGCTCAACAGACTAAAAATTTTTTTCTTCGTTCATTTGGTCTGGCATAGACTGAACGACCCGAAGAAAAAAGCCAAGGAAACTTTAAATGAAGCTTTTTAATCTTTTTGCACTGAAGATAGCCTTCCCAACTATTTATAACAATCCAATAGATCATGATGCGAACCAGACAAGACCTCAGTATGTCTCTTTGTCTATTAGAGTGTTGAAAGATGTATAGACTTGCCAAACAGTCCCTTTGTTTTTCATTATAATATTTATTATATATATTAAAACAGGAAGGGTGTTAGTTTTGGGCGACATGGCATTTGGACTGTTGACATTATGGTATCCATACATGATTATCAATGAATCGTGCGAATCTCAAACCTCGTACTATTCATCTCGACTCGGTTAGAATCCACCCCTAATAGCAAATGAGGTTGTGGGAATGCTATGCAGTATATATTGTCTTTTTTCATTTACTATGTAAATAATGTGTAAATGTATATCGTCCTTCACAGTTCCCACCGACTACATTTTCCACCGCCTCCATTCTCCACCGATTTTAGACATTCTTCTTAATTTCTATGTAGTTTAACTCCTGAGAGAAAAACCCCCACAAATGATAAAACCAGATTAATTGGAAGCAGAAAGAAGGAAGCTAGAGGGGTTAGTTTTAGATGGATGATTTAGAGAAAAGTAACCTATATGGATTTGATCTTTGGTTCAATTGAATTATTTAAATTACTTGTCTTTGAAGCAACTCTATGCAGATTAAAAAAACCAAATAAACATGATTGGTTTCGCCTTGTTCATAGCTCAACATCATTATCATTTTCTACTTCTTCTTCTTCTTCAGCCTCCCAATCCCAGGCAAGAGTAAGAGGAGGGGTTTGTTTTCCCAACGAAAAGAAATTTAATTTCGGTCAGGGTTCTGATTTAAAACCATGTTCGACCCCAACCTAAATATGAGCTAGATTGTGAAACCCTTCTCTCTCTCTCTCTGTGTATCGTTAATCTATGTCGAGGGTTCTTAGTCATCGCCCCGTTTTATCCGGCAACTTTAATCTTTGAACCCTCCTCGTCAACTATGAGTTTCAGTTTCGAGTTTAGTTTGTGTTTCAGCGTTCGTTTGTCCCCATGGAAAACTTTCCAATAAAAGAACAAAAGGGCATCTGGGTTTCCTGGGTCTATGCAATAATAAATTTCTGCTACTTTCCTTTTATTTTTCTAATTAGAGTAAGTGTATAGTTTTCGAACATAGATTTGGTGTATGGTGTATGGGGATCGGGAAGAGATATAGTGATTCGTGAGAGTGAGAGAGAGATTCTAGCTGTGGACAAAGAGAAAAGAAAATGGCCGGGTCTGGGTTGTCATTTTTAAATTTAGAAACAAAACGTGCACGAAAGGATTATAAATTTACAACAATTAATTCTTCATTATTGTTGTGAAGAGTTGTTAAAAGAGGTAGTGATGGAGACTCATAGATGAAAGGTTTGAGTGGATACGTGTGATAATCAATAACAGTGTATGTAGGTACAGTGTCATAATCAATGACAGGAATGATAGATGGAAGTGGCTTAATATCAAGAAAGGGCACTGTTGTTCCTTTTCCTCCTCTGCTCTGTATACATGCCAATGGATCATAAGATTCCAGCCAAGTAATAACTAGAAATGCTTTCTAAGTCTCAAAAAGTTATAACTATAAATCCCTTCTACACCTTTTTGGATATGGGGATACTTTTGTAGTATCATTTGCAAGCAGGCGCTCCACCCTTTTGAATCCATCATAGCCCTTCAATATTGTCTTCATGAATGACACGGATACTCCCGATATGGCCTTTTGCATTAGCTCGTTCATCTCTAGCTTGTCTCCGTAGTACGAGCGCACCGGTTCGCCATTCGACTTCACGAGCAGCTCCTCTTCTAGGTCCACCACTGCCTCGTGCAGGATAGGCCATGCCTTCACTAGTGCGTCTTGGTGGTGCTTCAGAATGTACGCAACATAGAATAGACCCTCCCTGTTGGTGACTATGTGCTCCGAGAAGATGCCATAGCTGCTGAGCATTTGGAGGATGTGCTGGAAGTTTTCGGGATCGCTGATTGGGAGGACATATGCTAAGATCTCGGAGGCGGAGAGAGGGACGTTGGAACCACCTTGCCAGATTGTCACGAGGGTAGTTCTACAGCGGAAGAAACCCGTGCGACGTCCAGGCCAAGGTTGTCCAGGACAAGCCTTAATGCGCTTAGAGGCTAGGAGTTACCCGATGAGATGACTCCACCAAGGTCAGTAGCATTAGATCATGACCTCAAGTCCAATGGCTGGGGCACTCGGTTGGCTCAAACCGGTCCATGGGAGGCGCCGCTTACGTGCTAAAGGGGGACAACCATAATGCAAGGCGACTGGGCGCCGAGGAGGTGACTTGGCACCGATGTGAAGGGTCTCCTGTATGCCGATGATGATAGGCACCTATGTGCCATGATGATAGGCAACCGCTTGGGCCGGAACACACTCGTGCGCTAGAGGCAACGGGGTAGCTCACTCAGCTTGGGCAAGGGACTGGCGTGGTGAAAGGTCATGCTTGAGCCAGGCCCGCATGCCAAGCCTCCCTTGAGTGTCGGTAGCGCAGTGCCGGTCCAACACTGTCCCCATGAGCATGTGTGCGCCCATGAGGAACCCTAGTAGTCATGCTAGCTATTAACCAGGGCCGCCCCGCAAGGGGATGATGGTCTAGGAGTGCCAAGGTTAGGCACCCAAGGAGGTTGACTACCCCTCCTCAAAGAGTACATTAAACTTTTGGTGGTCTGCCTGAAGATAATATCAATTCTCCCAAATATCTTACCGGCGAAAATGACGGTGATGTCCCTAACGTAAGCCTGCCAAGCGTAGGCAAGGCTAAGCCTGTGTCAAACCGTAACAAGATGGCATCGGGGACCTTGAGGTGGATGATGGCGTTGAGGGACATTGGGACTCTTGATCATGTTGGCGAGCTCTAGTATGGCCAGTCTGCCATTGTCTCGGGTTTCCATTGTCTCGTCTGCCATGGCCGTAGAGCTCTACTTGTTGGTTTTTGATAAGGAAGTGAGGGAGTAACACTATGTAACTACACCGATTGGTTATTTGTTTCAATCAACCTAATAAGCTTAGAAAAGACGGAGTATCCTAGGTCGACCTCTCGTGTCTATATATATCTCCGATCTCAGAAAGTAAACCGGCAGCCACATTCGAGTCTTTGGCTTGTTTGGCAATCTCCGGCAAGGTATAGAAGGGATTTGCTGTTATATTGGTTGCACCGTGGGCATAATTGTCGTCGGCAACCTTAACCTACCACGAATATTGAGGAGGAAGACGAATGACAGTGCCCTTTTTTTATATTTTTTCAAAAAAATTATCTTATTTTAATTATTATATAAAAATATTATTTTTTAATGATTTTAAGGACAATAAGTTGCCCGTATCTAGTAGAAACCCTTCATTTATTATTGAAAGTCCACGCCCGCCCACAGACTTCGAGCTTCATAAACATTAATAATTGTATATATATTGAATGAAATGGCAATTGGCTTGTGGGTGTTGTGACTAATAGCTAGCCATAGTACAAGCATAAATAGAGTAGTTGGGTATATATCTGTATCACCACTGAGATAGCTAAGCTAGCTGCGAGCTAGTATAGTTCAAATTAAAAGGGCAGAGACAGAGAGAGAGAGAGGTAGAATGACAACGGAAGCAGCAGCTCTGTCAGTTCCGGGTAAAATTGTCTGCGTGACGGGTGCTGGAGGTTTCATATAGCTTCATGGTTTGTCAAGCTTCTGCTAGAGAAAGGTTACACTGTTAAAGGAACAGTAAGGAACCCCGGTAATTAAATAAGATCCCATCACTACTCCTTTACTTGTTATTTCTTCATTTCTTTATTTACTTGTTATAATTCCAGCCCCACTACAACTAGCCTGATAAACCACATCCTGCCCGTGAATTTGGCATCAATTCACGGTCAGGATGCATTCCCCTGAACTTTGGGCCTAATAAATTCTGAGCTGGGCTGATTTGTACTTCTCCCTAATTAATAATTAGTTTAATTAACAGAGAATTATTGAACTTCTTTCTTTTAATTTGTTCCATAATTAATATTGTATGTATTTGTTATATATAGATGATGCTAAGAATTATCATTTAATGGAGCTTCAAGGAGCTAAAGAGCGATTAATTCTTTGCAAAGCCGATATTGTCGACTACGATAGCCTTCGCCGGGCATTCAGAGGTTGCCATGGAGTTTTCCACACCGCCTGTCCTGTCACACCAGATCCAGTACTTGAGTTCTTCTTCTCTGATAATTTCTATCGTTACGTTGCTGTTAGTAATTAGCTGGTTTGTCCATTAATTGATGACACGCATGGTTTCTTCATTATTCTTGTTCTTGCGTGTGTGAATCTGAATCAAAGGAAAAAGTTTTGGCACCGGCCGTGGCTGGAACAAAGAACGTAATGCATGCAGCAGCCGAAGCCGGAGTTAGGCGTATCATCTTCACCTCTACGATCGGAGCAGTTCATATGAACCCTAATCGGGGCCCAGACGTGGTCGTGGACGAGACATGCTGGAGTGATCTCGATTACTGCAAGAGGGTTAAGGTCAGTTGATGCTTGATGCTAGGGGTACTGTCAATTAAGGTGCAGTTTTGGGTTGGACTTACACCTGTTAATTGGCAGGGTAGCCCGACGGGCCAGTCCTGTCTCGTATCTTTGAAGGTTTGATACGGGATATGGTGGGAAATAGGTGGCATCTTTTTTTTTTTTTTCCACCGTATTCTACCCATATTGGTGGTATATCAGTCGTATCAGTGATGTATTGGGAGCATATCAGTAGTGTATCGTTCCATATGCTACGAAAAAGTACAGACAGAAAACGGAAAAAATAATTATTTACATTTTCTTGTAATTTTTCCATAAAGATATATATATTGTAGATCTATGAATGTCACATCCATAGAGAAATTGTAATTTCTTCTTCAATAATTATTTTAATTTTTTATATCTAAGAATTAAAAAATAAATAATAATTATTTATATTTTTATGATCTAATCATAAGGACTGGATATATTGTAGATCTATGAATGATCTATCGTATCCATAAAGTAATTAAAATTTTTTCTTTAATAATTATTATTAATATATTGAACAATATTTTATTTACTTTTTGTTTTTTGTATTATTTAGAATTAAAAAATATATTGTAATTATTTAAATAAGAAAAAAATATTAATTATATTTTCACTTAGAAGTTGTGATAATGCATATTTTATGATTAATTATATAGGATAGTTGGACTTTTCCCATTCCTTAAAACTTAAGAGTTATAATTTATAAATTATAGTTAAGCATAAGGTTTTTTTAATAAAAATTATAATTGAGTATGATATATTTCTTTACAAACCCGTTAAAATATATTAATTTAATGTATGTAACCTCATTGTGACCTTATATTTAATCTTATTGATGTACTTTTATGATTTATTGAAGTATTTATAAAGCACCCATACATATCTTAATTTTTCTCCAGTACATCTCTATAAATTCTCTTTCTAATACTTTGAACCTTGGGACAGACCAATAAGAAATGTTGAATTGGACCTAGTCTATCCATAGTAAATTTGTACATGGTTTTCAAAATCGGACCGGACCGAATGATCGGACCAAAAAAACCGGGAACTGGTCAGGTGACCGGTTCTGTTTTTCCCCAAAACCGGATTTTCTCCAAAAAACATTGATTTTGGTCAGCAAACCGCTGATCCGGGCGGTTAACTGTTCAAACCATTTGAACAGTTTTGACCATTTTTATTATTTATTTATTTTTATTAAAACGGGCTGACCATTCAACCCAATAACCGGACCCCTGACCAATTCGATCTCCGGGTCAGTTTTAAAAACATGGATTTATATTGAATTGGGTCAGATTGAACTAATATCCAATCAATTGGTAGAAGATAAGGATACAGGTGTATGGATGAAGTTTGGATTGGAAAAAATTTAAATTAAAACCAAATTGAATAGATCATCGGACAGTCCAAACATTCAACTGGACTGGTCTAAAATAGTCCAAAATATTCATCAGATTGGATTGGATTGGATTGGATCTGATCCATCTATAATGGTCCGTTATTAGATTGGATTGGATTGAAAATCAAATCCAGTCATAATATTGACACCACTGATTGATGATATTACCACAACTTTTCCCTCCCTAGAAGGCAGAAGCTAAAAAGATTAAAACTTAATTGTTAGAATAATACAATTAAATGTATAATGCTTTGGGAAACAGGACTGGTATTGTTATGGGAAGGTGGTGGTTGAGCAGATGGCATGGCAGATGGCGAAGGAAAGAGGGTTGGACATGGTGTCTGTGATCCCTTCATTGGTGATAGGCCCATTGCTTCAACCCACTGTGAATGCAAGCATTAGTCACATACTCAAGTTCCTTAATGGCGTTAACAAGACTTGTATCAATGCTGTACAGGGTTACGTCCATGTCAGGGACGTTGCCTTGGCTCACATACTCGTCTACGAGACACCCTCAGCAACAGGACGCTACCTCTGCATTGAATCTGTGCTCCATCGCAGAGATATTGTTCAAATACTGAAAGACTTCTTCCCTCACTATCCCATCCCAACCAAGTAAGTCACTGCACTAATACTAATACTGCTACATCTCTACACTTAATTCCACACTAGCTAGAAGGTGTCCTTGCTTCTGTTGGACGTAGGGCGCCGTAAATGGTATCCTTGCCAATTGATTCGAATTTGATCCTTGGATCAATTATGTATCTATCCTTATTGGATCTGATTTTTTTTTTTTTTTAGTTTTAAATCAATATTGTAAAACTTAGACCGGACTAAAAACCAGAATGCTCAATAGGCCATGGTTTTTCCAATTAACTGTATATATGATTCGATCCATTGGCAGCCGTATTATTTGGATTGGTCTTGTGTCGGGACATTTTTGTCTAGTCATTGGGGTGGACTGAATCTGGGTATAGCTGTATCTAGACCTGGCAGAAAGTTGACCCGTCCCGCAAAGTAGATTCAAAACAGGGTTAAGGTCTCATATTTAATTACCTGAATGTGAGAATGATCCGATCCAACTCAAGAAAAAAATGGGTTGGTTTGGGTTGGGTCATGGGTCAACCCGATAACCTGATTGTCAAGTCTAATTGGAACTATTTATGTATTGTTAGAAGTTTCCCCTCTTTAATTTTTTCCTATTTAGTCATTACTCTTTATTGTTTACTCTTTAAATTGTTAAGTGTTTAGTGTTCAAGTTTTTCTTTATTTTATATTTGGAATTTTAAGGTTAACTCCTTTAATTTTGGCATTTTCATGTAGTTTTTCTTTAATTTTTTAAATTTCAATTATTTTTTGGATGACCCAAATTGACCCATGGGTCAACCCTCACCTGAACATTTAGGGTTAGGGTCTAGCATTTGATAACCCAACCTGACCTCAAATTAACCCGAAGTGTCTTGACCCAACTGGAACCCGACCCACCCAACCCAATTGCCAAGTCTAGCTGTATCAATGTTTTCAATTCTCCGTTGACCCAATCGGTCAAACTATTTGAATTGTTACCTAGTTAGGATTTTGAGTCCAATTCAGTCAAGACCCACCAAACAATCAAAAACTGTTGACTTGGTCAAGAACCATTCAACCCAGTCAATTCGACCGTTGATCCGTTCGACCTAGTGACAGGGTCATAATACTCAATGTATACAAACTTTCGGAGGCCATAACTTTTGCACTTCGATATCTGATCGGGGTGTTTCTTTTTTATTTTGGGTAACTTTTCAAGATCTATGTGTCCCAAGGCGTTGTAGGTGCCTTACCCTGCTATTTTTGCAAAAAAAAAATCCTTTTTTGGCCTGAAATGCAATTTTTAATATTTTTATAAATAAAAATTAAATAACTGAATTAAAAACAAAAATTAAATATAAAATAATACATATAATATATCTAAAACATATTTATACATTATTTATTAATAAAATATATATTTATACACACATATATGTATGTAAATATATATATATATATATATATATATATATATATATATATATATATGTGTGTGTGTGTGTGTGGTATGGTCTGAACCGTTCGACCCGACCAGTTGAACCAATGACCCGTGACTCAGAGGCAAAAACGATTCAGCCTCTGGGTTGTTTTTTAAAACATTGAGCTGCATAAATTGGAATGGTCATGCATAATTTGGTTGTTGAGTGGGACTTTCTGTCTAGACATGACCTTAATATTAGGTGGGTCTCATATTTTGTATTTTTTGCTTCTTTCCTTGTCACTACCAAAATTAGGAAAAGAAACATGGAGATGATCATAATCCAATAAATTTCAAAGCCCAATATAATAAAAAACCAGGACTCAAAGAGATGATGATGGGAGAAAGAAGATGAACAATATAAGGCATGATTTATAATTGTAAAACTCACCATGAGTTTTCAGTATTTCTCTTACACTCACCACAACTTTTCAAAATGTCTAAAACTCACCATGTCACTAATTTGACGTTAAACACATTAACGGGTGTTAGTATATTACCGTTTTAACTCTCATACAAAAATATAAAATATATACATATATTAATATTTATACATAAAAAAAGGAAAAGTTCAAAAAATATTTTCAAATATAAAACACATAAAAACGCAGAAATTACAAAAAAATGTAAAAAATATAGAAATTGCAAACAAAATAATAAATTATTTTCGAACTATAGAAACTATAGAAATTGAAAAACAAATTCAGAAAATAAAAATTGTAGAAAAAACACCAAAAATTATAGAACACAGAAATTTCAAATAAATAACAAAAAATACAGGAAATTTTATAGATTGCATAAAATAGAAAAATGTCAAAAACATAGAAATTATAAAAACATTGGAAATTATAACAAAACACTAAAAAAGCAAAAAATAAAAGAAAATTGAAAACTGAAAAAGACCCTTTTCCTCTAACTCGCCATTCAAGGGTAATTTGGTCATGAAAAGTTTTATTTATGCTGATATGGACACCACTTTTAAGAAGCATTAACAATGCATGCATTAATTAAAAGTAAGTTTTAGAAAATAAAAATTTATTGACATAGTGAGTTTTAAACATTTTGAAAAATTGTGATGAATTTAAGAAAAATGCTGAAAATTCATGGTGAATTTTAGACAAATTCCCTTTCTTTTATATCTATCATCTGTTCTTCTAATCCGGATCTCACGGTGAGATGGTGGTGTCAAATCATAGCCTTTGATGTATTGTTATAATTCCATCATGATCTCATATGAAGCCATAGCAACAATACATTAATTGAAGGCTTTGATTTCGTGGTACAACATTGCAGTAAAATGGGTTTGCTCATTTATTGGCTTATGGTGGTGTGAAAATCATTCTAACAATTAACCAATCTCATTCTTCTCTTCTACATTTTAGCTAGCCATTTTACTTGTCAGGTAAATTCAATTAATTTTATACTTTTTTTCTTAATTATTTTCAATTTATATGGATTTTCAGTTTCAATTTCTGATTCATGTATACATATTTCCTTGTTTTTTTTTTCCTAACATTTTTATTTTAATTGCAGGTGTTCAGATGCTACAAATCCTAGGGTTAAACCATACAAGTTCTCAAACCAGAAGCTAAAAGAAATGGGAATTAAGTTCACGCCAGTGAAACAAGGTGTCTATGACACCGTTAAGAGCCTACAGGAGAAGGGCCACCTTTCTGTCCATCAATTCAACATTTCTACACCATCGGCTCCCCATCCAAAGCTGTGAATTGTGATTGTCATACAAGAATTTCTCCTTCTATGTATCATGTTTATCTAAATTACTTGGGTTTAATTAGTTAAATAAACCCTTTCAGTTATAAATGTATTTATATATTATTTATTTCATATTCCAATATTCACAAACGAGGATTGGAATGTTTGCACTTATATACCTCCATTCGCCAAATATCTCTATCGATCCAGTAGCTTTTTCAATCCAGATGGTTGAACCGTTTGCACTGTCATCCATTTATGATTTTGGGTCTGGTTTTTCTTCAATCACCTTGTAAGTTGTAACCAAATACTATTGACGTGGTAAAAAATTGTTCGATCTAAGCAGTTGAACCAATGATCTATTCGATTCCGTAACTAAATCATGACTTACACACTAAAACATCTAGGGGTCATAAATTAAATATTTTTTTAACATTTTAAAAATAATAATAATAACTGAAATAAAAATATAAATTAAACATAAAATAATGCATCTATTACATGTATAGATATAATTATTAATTATTTATTGATAAAATAAATACTTACATGCTAAATATGATACGGTCTGACCCATTCGATCTGTATGATCGAACTAATGACCTGTGACCTAGAGGTAGAAACAGCTCAGCCTTTGAGCCGATTTTTAAAACACTGGTATCTATTCCTACTTTTTGAATCACAGTAGTAGAAGTATCATTGTAGTAACTAAAACAGTCTATAATTAAGGATATTGGGTTTGAGAACCAGAGTTTAGCTCATGTTTCTTTCTTCTCTACATTGTTTTTTGCACGGTTTGGGCCTGAGTTCTAAGGGTGTAGGCTAGACTTAGACCAAAATACTCGATCTTGACATAAAATACAAGTATACATATATACATTACATTTATAAATGAAATTTGTTAATATTTTCAATCAATTTTATTCCTAAATTAGCCCATAAATTTCATTAAAATGGCTATACAAAAATATATTCATAAATTCTTCAAAACCTAATCAACCTTCCCAAACCCAACTAGTATGAGACGTGATTTCCCTCTAAAGAGAAAAAATAACAAAAATAACAAAAAAAAAAGCGAGAATTTGTAGGGATATGGGAGATGGGGGAGAGATTTAAAGGGAGAACTTTAAGGAAATGATAAATTACAAGAAACTCAACAATGGGTCATTGAAAAAAGTGGAATGACAAGTGACCACTTCCTCCCAAACAATTTTTTTTTTTTTTTGAGAGGGATGACAAGTGGGCCCTGACACTTGCTTTTTTTTGGGAGGGATGCCAAATAACCATCTCAACCTACTAAGTCATTGACAAAACTCAGAATGATTCAGAGTTATGCCACTTCATGGTCTCTCACACAAGTCCTTAATTTGTTTTGGTTAATGGTTGCCCAATATTCTACCTGAGTAAAGAAAATGAGTCCCATGTCTAATTCATGGCTCCATGCATACAACGGGATTAACTCCATTATTAATGGCACCCCGATTCATCTCAAGGAATCATATTATAGCAATAAAGAATAAAATCATTCAACATTAACAAAAAAGAACATTAAATTAAGATAACCCAAAAATAATAAAATAAATGGCTTTGTTAGGGTATTCATACATAATTAGCAAAGGTGCCCTATTTCGCAGGGGCTGAAATGGAATTGTTGATCTGTTTAATGGTTTTTAGTCATTTTTTATTTTCTTTTTAATTTTTGTTGTTAGAACGGGTCATCTGTTCGAACCGAACAGTTAAACTATCAACTCGAAAATCGGTGGCCAGAACGATTTCATTTTCAGGTCGTATGAGTCACACGCTCGAAACTCGGTTTAGACCAAGTCGAGCCGAACTCAAACAGCTCATGAAAAGCTCAACTCATGGCCACCCCTAACTTTAATGCTTGGAATTCTGGACTACACTGTAGTTTGCAACTTTGCATATATGCCTGCAAAGTAATTTATATAAAGAGTAGGATAAGCATGAGACATTTAGACTCCATTCACTTTTCCATAAGTTACTTATCTACATTCACCCAGATTCTTTTCTTTCCCAAATAAATAAACTATGACCGTTTTAAACCATAAAAATCTATTATTAAAAGGAGCATTCCAGAGTAAAGAAATTTATTTTTCTAGCTACATCCCATAAGCAAATTAAATCAAACTCCTTACGAATACTATAAGGGTTATAAGAAATTAACCCATCAACCGGAGATATATATAGCTTTATTTGCAATTTAGTCAGCCGCTTGATTTGCATTCCCATACACGTGCTTGTAAACTGACACCACGTTTCACTTTGTCTTTCACCTATAAACAATATGAAATGATGTGGCTAAGGTTCCAAGTGAACAGATTTAACTTCATTATTAAAAATTGTACAATTCTTGGATGACTAAATAAAATAAAAAGCAATAAAAATCCAACTTGAACAACTGCGGACATCATCTTCACTATTCAAAAGAGCATTAAGGCTATGTTTGGTTTGAAGGAAAAGGTAGGGAAAGGAAGGGAAATATAAGAAAACCTATGCAAGGTTTGTAAAAGTTTTCCTACATTTCTTTTCCTTTCCCTACTTTTTCCTTCAAGTCAAACACAGCCTGAAAGTATAAGTTGGAAAATCAACAAAAGAAGAAAAGTTTGAATCATGAATTTTGAAACCAAATAAAACCGCCTTAGTAAACAGGCAAAAAACAACACGGAATGATTCCCTTTGCATGTTTGATAGAGAACAAATAAAGCGCTCAACAGGCTGTGGAACCAATGATGAGGTTACATGCCACTAATAAATTCATGGGCCCCACCTTATCATTGGTTTCACAGCCCGCGTTCAGCTAAACCTAAACCTGCTCAGAACAAACATGATCAAACCAAAAACTTCCAACATGAATTTAAGTATAAATGAAATTCCTCACCAAACACCAAACAAGAAGCTTATATTTAGGGGTATCTTCAGGTTCCAAATTTTATTATAAGTTTCAATTGTCTCTCTTTCACCCAACCTCAAATCGGAATTCAACCATATATGAATATCCCTATGGTTTAGGAAATTGACTAATTCTACCTTTACTGTTAATATATTGTTTTAAAATAGATCAAATCAGCCCCTTACAAGCCCACAACACATTCCCGTCATGTATTAGGGACATCTCCCGATGATGACATCATCATTTCTTACATATAAACAGAGTCTGAATTATCATTAGAAGATGTTCCAATACACTGTAGGGATGGACTGTGGGACGTTATAGGGGGCAATCTTGTGGGGACTGATTTGAACTCGTTTTAAAGTATTCTTAAATTTTCTAATAATTGTTTAAAACCTCCCTTACCATTAACTTTTCACCTGACTCCATTTATATATAATATCACGTGGCCGATATATTTTTCAAAAATTACTGAAATACCTTTTTATGGGTATAACAACATCAGGTCTGCACAAGTCACGGTGTGAGAAAATGAACCGGTTCCCGGCGAGGGACTACGAATACATAGACGTCATTTTAGCTGAACCACTTCCCGTTGAGGCGAAGTGGTTCAGTTCTTACAAGTGTACGACTAATGCAGTAGCCACTGATACATTCAGCCAGGGCCACGACCAACCAAGACTGGATCTTCTCCTCACAATTGGTGCCTCACATGCACATCCCATTATGCATTGAAAACATCTCCCATACTTATTTGTTATTATTCACGAAAAATATTCTCAATGCACGGTAAATGTGCTTGTTAAACGCCCATTTGTGAGTAGCAGATCCCGTCACCGACCAACCACACCAAATCTCACTCGTCACCACTTCTCTCATGCATGAAACAAAGAAAAATAAAAAGAAATCGCCCTTGCACTGATTTACACCCAATTCAACAATTCAATTACAAACCCATGCTACTTAACACCATTAATTGCTGCTTTGAATCCAGCAGCTTTCTTCGTCCATGATTACAACGAATCTCCCGCGAAGACGACGGCAATTGAGATGTGTCAAATCTTGTTTAGGGCTCTTCACATTAAATGTCAAACCGATTAAGTAACTTGAATTGGTCGGTTTTTAAAATTATTGATTAGGTTTGTATGAAAAAATCGGTTTGGTTTTGTTTTTTATGCATGGAAATCGAAACTAAACTTAATTGAACTGAACTGAATTGATCCTATATTTTTAAGTAATTATTAATTAGTTCCTACTTTATATGTTAAATGTTGATATATTTTATTTGTTTTTGTTTGAATTTTGAAAAAAAATGGTTTTTTATGATAAAAACTAAAAATGTAAAATCAATACAAATATAATACAATGATACAATTTTTAATTCAGTTTTGTATAAATTTAAATATATATTGACAAAAAAATCAATTTTGCATAAAAACTAAAAAGAAATGAACTTAATTATAAATAGATATAAATATATATATATATATATATATATATATATATATTAGTTTAAAATATATATAAAAACCGACTAAACCGATAAACCAACCCAAACTGACCCTTCATGTTTGGGTTGGTTTTGCTTCAAGGTCAATCGATTTCGGTTTAGTCAATAAGTAAACCGACTAGGTCGGGTTGGTTGAAACAAATGACTCAAACCGACCCAACCTGATCCATGAACACCCCTACCACCGTTTTTTTTTTGGCCATAACTTCTCCCATATAGACCTGTTCATGGGTTGGGTATCCCGATGGGTTGGCCTGGCCCAGCCCGTTATAAGTTTAGGCCCACGGGTTTGGGCTTGGGCCTAAAGCATCAGGCCCAATTTTTTTCTAGTCAGGCTCAGGTTTTCTCAAAAAAGCAAGGCCCGAGCCCGACTTGATACTATATATATTATATAATAAAAATATATTTTATTTAATAATATATATACAATATTTTTTTCTTTGTTCTTCTTTTCTTTTTTCCCAAGTAATAGTGAGATGTTTGTTATTTTTGAGTTTTGAAGGGTTTTAATATAAATAAAACACTTTTTTATTGAATAAAAATATCCATTTTCAAATTTTTTGTCAGGCCTGAGCTTCAAGCTTTATATGAGAGCTGGGCTCAGGCTCAAGACCTAAGCCCGATTGTCAGGCCGGGCTTGGACTAGGGCTCGGGCCTGAGTATATTTTGTTGATACATATACAAAGCTCTACCCGACCTTATTCCCGTAGACCATACTTGTAAGTCTCATCTCCATCGCTTCTCCTTGTTTCAATGATCAAGAGAACTATTGAAGGCCTTTCTTTTAGATAGAGGTCACTCCTTTGGTCTTTCTGATTCTGGCACTTGATTTCTCTTTCTGGGGTCTGGTGGACTCTAGCCTTCCACCTTGCAAATAATTTGCAATAGCAAATTAATTAGCAAGTCAATAGATGCAAAATAAATTCATCTAACCTCACCCAAACTATTTTACTCTTTTTTGAAAATTTTCATCAATTGAGTTTTATTTTAAAAATTCGAGGAATAGTGAAAGATAAATTTGACATTTCATTTTTCTGATGACAATAAGAATACTTTAAGACAATATGTAAATAATAAAGATAGATTTAGTCAGTTTCCTAAACCATAAAGGTACTTTAAAAAATTTGTCCTAATAGCAATTCTCAACCCTAAAACTACCCTTAAGAGAACCCAACCACAGAAACCTATCAGCAACAATATTTCTGGTAAAATGTCCTTAGAATTGCCTAAACATCAGCTAGCACAAACAATTGACTGAGATTTTCTCTATTCCAAGAACACGAACTGTCCATCAAGTCTTTAACCTGAACTGTCCATAGAGTCTTTAACTTAAACACACATTGATGATCAGTCTTATTGGGAGGACCAAGAAGGTTGTGGAACTTATTATCATGGTAAACCCGGGGAAATTTCCATACATAAAATTACTCTTAAACATGAACACCCAAATCAAGAAACAAGGTCCAAAGAGATTTACAAACACATTCCAGATATTGAAGCTGATTTAGGACATCTACGAGAAATAATCTCATTATATATCTGTAAGCTATTTACATTTTAATAATTTTAGCCACAAAGCATTGTTTTCCGTAAGAAGCCTCCACCCTAATTTACAGATCAAAGAGGTTGTGTTCAACAAGTATCCCAGCTAGCCCACCTCATGCCTAATTTATTGTCTGAACCCTTCCACCAAAAAATCAATTGGGTCTTCTCCAAAACCTTTAGAGTTCACTTTGGAAATTGAGTTACAGTCATACAGTACATAAGAATTGTGTGTTGAGTGAACCAAAGTCCTCCTACCCACATATGAAAGACAAGTCTTCGATAGTATTAGTCTGCCCTTTAACTTTTCTATAACAAACTCTAAAGATTTGTGCTTTTTTCTTTCCTCACGGAAGAGGGATTCTGGTATTTACAATGAGTTTGCATTTACGCCCCACAAGAGGCACCCCACAACGTCCCACAATACATTCTCGCCATGTATTGAGAATATCTCCCGATAATAGTATTAGAATTGATGATATCATCATTAGGAGATGTTTCCAATATACGGCGGGGATATACTATGGGACATTGCAGGGCGCCCCCTTGTGAGGCACAGATCTGAACTCATTTATAATATGGATAAAAAAGGGACATTTTCATTTGTCCTCTTATCATTCTTTGCCCCGTAACAGGAGCATTCCAGCTAAACCAGAGGCCAGACTTATGAAAATTTATTTGCAATCCAAACAAATCTTGAAATTCCTTAAAGAACGCCTACAAAATATGCAGCTTCCTCTTTGTTTGCCTTGGCAAATAGCAGAACATCATCAGCAAATAAGAGGTGTGAAATCTCGATCTAGGGCTCCTCTAGCTACCTTTATTATTTTAAGCTTTCCTTCATTATTAGCTCTTTGGATTAATTTAGTTAAACACTTCATTGCAATTACGAGATAAAGAATCTCCCTACCTTAATCCGCGTGAGGCCCCAAAATGACCTTCGGGAACCCCATTAATAAGAAAAGAAAAATTCACCGAATCAATACAACTCTTAATTAGTCATTTCACACCAGTCTTGACTAAACCCTAATGCCTTCAAAGCCCAAAACAAATAATCACATTCCAAGGTGCTATAGTCTTTAGAGTTGTCCAACTTAAGCACCAAAACGTTTTTTTTTTTCGGCAAAGTGTATCGATTCTTGAGAAATTACAATATTATCATGAATTTGTCATTCTGGGACAAAAGCTCTTTGAAATGGTGAAATACACTTCTGCATTAGAGGTTTCTTTCTATTAGCCAAAACTTTACAAATAAGTTTATGCACACGTTATAGAAACTAATAGGCCTAAAGTCCTCAAAACATTTCAGGATTAAGGCAATAAAAGTTTGATTTATCATCCCAACAAATTTTTGTTCCCGAAAAATTCACAAACAAATTCGAAAAAGTCCTGCCCACCAGAATTCCTAGTAATTCAAAATTGGGATTCCATCAAGACCAAGGGCTTTTAGAGCACCTATGGATTTAAAAACTCCTTGAGTACCTTGAACTCTCAAAAATAGACATTTGAGTTCATCTGTTAGTATTCTGTCAATTAAACATTACATAATATAAAAAATGTCCTTCTTGTGTATTTTTTAGATCATTCTGTAAAGTAAAATCATCACTAGATAATGTTTGTCGTCGAAAATTTTGAATATGTTATTTGCTGTCCATGTGAAAACGTCATTGTGGGGAGACGTTTGGTTACTTGAGAATGAATAAATACACAAGAAGGGTATTGGGGGAAATAACGGTTTGACCACCCGGGTCAACGGTTTACTGACCAAATAATCGGTTTTGAGGGAAATAATGGTTCTGAGGTAAAACGGAACCGATCACCTAACTGGTTCCCGGTTTTTCCGGTCTGGTCCAGTTTTGAAAACCGTGATTAAAATGACCCAACTGAAAGAATCAATGAAAAATCGGAATCTTGCACTCTACATGCACGTCTCATTCAATTAAAAGCCCCCGTTATCATCTAATCATCCAAATCCAATAACACTAAATCCCACATTGATGTTGATCTGAGTGGCTAAATACCCTCGATTCAGAATAACCTTGGTGTATCGATAAATCCTATGGCTGATGGCATATCCTACACCAATGGATAAATATGTTTGTCTTGTCTCCTATCTTCCATTATCAGTTATTCTTATTATTATAGTTAAACAAACTATTGCCATGTCAACATATTAATTACTTGGAATGGTCAAAGTTAGGCAAGGTAGTTGATAAATTCTGGGAAAATAATCCTAGCCTATAGGACACTTGTCCCTTGATCCAAAAGATTGAATAGGTCCAGGTGGTTGATAAATTCTCGGCATAAAAGGGTTCTTCCTTTTGAACAGCAAAATTTTGTAGCACTGCACACCAGAGGCCTCAATATAAATAGAGCCCCTCTATTAAAAAACACATTTAGATTATATGAGGAATAGCTTCACTTTGGACTGCACCCTTCTTGGGTCATAAATGAGTTCTCTGGTTTCATATTAAGAGATTGTGCAAGTGTCTTAGCCCACTCTCTTTTGTTTTCTTATGCTCCAACAGGATTCATCAATTGAAGCCCGCACGTTGATGATGTAGACAAAACTGCAATCTACAAGTTGAGCAAGTTCATAATTGAGGATATCAATACGTGTGATTCTTCTAATGGAGTAAGCTCAGAATTTTTCTCTCTTATTCTTCCATATACTTAAAACTTTTTAATTCAAGCTTTTTTTTCTTGCATGTGTGTGTAAGATTTCTTCTAACAAGTGATTTTCTACTGTGCCTTGTCTCCCACTAAAATCTTAAGCCTCCACACCAGTTCTAGTTGAATTGCTTTAGAGAAGCCACTAAAAGAAGTTTCATGGAAAAGTTATTTTTTTCCTATATAATATGCTTGAAGATAGTATTTTTGGGTATTTGGTGATACGCCCGAATCCTCAACAGGAGTAGCACAGCACCACACTAATAACCCCCTCTCCAAAGTACCGACCGAGCCACCCCTCAATTGGCAAAGACAGTTAATATGGGTTTTTCGAGGTTTCATCAAGGGAAAAAGGTATGTGTATAGATACAGACGGACAATTAAATTGTATTGAATCAGCCTAAAAGTGTTGTGCTTATTGGTGGCCTTGAAAATGTCTTGAAATCAACACTTAATAAATTCTTAAACTGAGTACAATGTCAGCTCCAAACATCTGATGCACAATTTTTGTACACCAAGCACATTGATATTTTGAACTTTGAACAATGCATACATAAGATACTACAATATATCGTGCTATTCTCAACCTTGGTTACCACTTTTATCGTGGTTTTCAAAACCGGACCGGACAGTTGGATCGAGAAAATCGGAAGCCGGTCAGCCCCCAGGTCTGGTTTATTAAAAACCAGAAATTTCTAAAAGCCATTGAAAAAGTCAGAAAACTGTTGACCCGGGCGGTCGGACCGTTGAATCATTCGACCTGGGCAGCGGTTTGCGGGTTACTCTTTTTATTTTCAATGTTTTAAATAAAAAAACAAAAAATAAAATACCTTTTCCCCAACCCAGTTCGAATGTTTAGTCCTTTTAGCTTTAGGGTTTCCCGAGTTCCCTCCTCTCAACCCTCCTCACACCCAACTGACCACCTACAATGGCCAGTACCTCCGGCATCCAACGGCAAGCTTGCAGGCAGCGGGCAGCACTTGCAAGCAGTAGTAAGAGTTGCAGGCCTTGCGGCGGCTAGCATTTGTAGCGGCGGATGGCAAGCTTGCCTGCGATCAAGTTTGCAGCAACGGCCGGCAAGTTTGCAACGACAGGTGAAGGTTTTTAGCGGCAGTAACAGTTGGAGCCACTTGCAACGGCAATCACCTGCAACAATCAGCAAGGATCTTGGGTCCTCTAAGCAGCATTCTAGAGATGTATATGGAAGAGGTCGACAACACCATGCTCACCAATGTGCGAGGGGTGGCATTAATGATTAAGCACACAGGTTGGGCTACGGTGGAGAGAAAGATATGCGGCTCGATCCCACCCATATAGCAGAGGTTGCTCTATTTCTTGCTTCAGACGAAGTAGATGGAAGATTCACAGTGGTTAGTCATAGCTACTCCACCATCCAGTGAGAGAGAGAGAGAGAGAGAGAGAGATTTATTGTTGAAATTTTATGGTTTTATTTTTCTGTTTTTTTTGTGTTTTTTCTGTATTTTTTTAATTTTTTTGTATTTTATTTTTATATTTTTTATGTATTGTGTACTGTATTATTTTTTATTTAGATAGTTTTATTTTTTGTAGTTTATTATACTTTTATTCTGTTTTTTATTTAATTTTATAATATTTTTTATTATTTATAAATATATTTTTTATTTTTAATTTATTTGTTATGTCACAGGTCGAACCATTCAACCTTGACAGTTGAACCGCTTAACAGGAAACCGGTCCCCTGACCGGTTCTGTTTCCGGTTCGTTTTTAAAAACCTTGACTTTTATTATGCATGTTGATTGATTACAGGTTTTCCAGTATCATAGCTGAAGCCTTTCACCAAACATTGTTTCGTTTTTTGGGGGATACTCAGTGCGTTCTTAGAATCACAAGGGGCCCCCAAACCATGATGCAGTGAAATTAGATCCCAAATTCCCGAACCTCTGCTATAAACAGCTAGAGATCCCACCAACTGAGCCACCATCAATTGGTTTTCACCAAACATTGCTTATAGGCTATCTGGATGCATGGAGCGGTCACCCCTAGACTGTCTAGGGGTCTAAAATGAACAATGCCCAAAATAGTTTGTAGTGTACGTGAGTGAGTAGGTTAATCATTAGGGCTGTGTTTGGTTGCAGTGCAAATTTATTTGCACTAGTACAAATGCATGGGAGTGCAAATTAAAAGATGCAAACTCGTTCAATTTTGTTTTGGGTTTTCCTTTATTCTAATTCATGTCTTAATTTACTTTATTTGTACTTTAATCAAAGAAAATAAACTAAAATTTGAAACAAAAAATAGGTAAGAATTTACATTCAAATTATTTGCACTGCTATAATTTTGCATCAGTGCAAATTTTTTGCATTGCACTGGATTTGCCAAAACAGTTCCTCGAAGCTGGAAATAAACCCTTGTAGATATATTTTCCAAGGCAGTAATCTCCAAACATTCCTCTTTTCCGTTTTTCTTTTTTTTTTTGTGGGGGGGAGGGGGGACTTGTTTCTTTTAAAGCTCAATGCCTCAACCAAAGGGCTACATAGATGGAGGCAGACAAAGAGATGACTCGTGCTTTTGGCAAGAGAAACCGTAAAAAAAAGAATGAATTTAAGCGTCTACAATTATAAACATTCCAGAGAGAAGTTAAGGGAAAAAAACGAAGAAGAAAGAATATGAAATATAAGGACAAAAGAAAAACAAGTGCAGAGCTCCTTGGAAATGAAACATTGCTGCTATGTGAAGAGGGTCACAACATCTCTCCGATATCCCCTAACCATTAAGAGTCTTGGCACGTTCTCCACTAATAAATCCATGTATTCCATGTAGAAGTATGCCGGGTGACTGAGTGGTGGGGGTGGAAGGCTCACAAGCACCACTGCCGCCATCCTTGAATATCTTAGTATTGTGGAGTTTAACTTCAGAGTCGTGTAAAGGAACTTCTCCACCTGCTGCTCATTCACAACCACAGGCTTTCCATCAGCCATTAGTGGGGTCCCTTCTCTTCGGGCTGTCTCCTTAATCTCCTCTAGGTAGGTAGATATTCGTCGCTGAGCTGCAGTAAAAGCCTCCATTGATTCATCCTGTTGTGCACCACCTTCAACATGGACCTCCCATGATTTCATAGTTATGACAATTACTTCGGCTTGCATCCGGAGATCATAGAGGAATTTCTTTACATCTGCCTTGAGCTCCTCTGCATCTGCATCCTCCTCAGCAATGCAGAAGACCTGGATTTTACAGCTCTCAAAGCTATCCTTGGTAAGAAGGAGCTGAGAGAGGAGAAGCATGAGACCACCATCTCTAACAATCCAGTATAAGTCAATGGTGCCATACTGTCTCTGGTACTCATTAGGCCACTCATCAAGACCTTTCACGATAACAACGGCCTTATTGGCAACAATGCAGTCATTGATGATGCTAACAAAGGTAGCTGGAATCTCAGTCAGGTTCTCCCGACGCCAAATCTCTGGGTACCGCATCACCACTATATTAGGCTTGAGGTTGCCAAGGCCCATGGTTTGGACAATCCCACGGAAGCCATCGGACATGTTGCGGGCCACCACAATCTCAGCAACACCTTCACAGCGCTTGTAATCTATGTAGGTACTGAGTTGCTTGCAGGCAGTTTTTGCATCCTCAGCACATTCATGATAGTCTCCATCAAGGATAGAGACAAAGATAGACATTCCCCTGCCCTTCTTCTTCATGCAATTGGCAAAGTCAGCAAGTTTTGGATGACAGGGAACATTCTCTGGTAGCTTTCCCCATGGCCGACAGAAAATAAGAGGGATTGGATACCAGTTCTTAGGATGAACTTGGCTTGCTGCAAGGGATGGTCAAATAGATTAGTCTTTAAAAACTAGCGAGGAAATCAACAGTAGCTGAAACAACAACAAATTGCATTAAAACCCGTATGATTTGGCATTCACGTTTATTTAACCAACTCATGTGATAAATGGGCCAACAGTTCTATTTTATAGTCTAAAAAATATATTTTACATGGTCCTCTGCAGTATATCATAGCCACTCCAAGTCATCAACGAAGTCAAATATAAATTAGTGACAAGGTGAATCACACTGGAAAGGAATATCTGATTGTCTGAAATCTTTAGTTGGGGATTAGGGGGATGGTTGGTGAAGATATATGACATGGACGATAATCAATACACATGTCCATTGCATGCCAAATGATATGGTGGAGTTAAATCTGTTAACCCATGTCTAACTTGCAGTAATACAGTCTGAAAATATGAGAAAATTATCAGCCTCTTCTTTGTTTTAAGTATTGAATATAAATTACTTAATTACAGTCCAAAGTGTCCTTGCAAGTTGCAACTTGGACAAGCCTGAAGCTAGTTGCAAGAATTTGTCCACAATTTCTGTTTACTGCTTGAAATGAAATCATAGATCATAAGTCTCCTTAAGTATCAACAACCTTTCAGATCATTATTTTTCCTGAGGAAAAACATCAACCAGTCTAGAGCAGCAGAATAGGAAAAGATGTCTTCTGGTAATATTTATTTTTTCGGTATTTCTGGTCATATTTGATATTGATAATAATGCTTAACAAGATTAAATATTCTTAGCCAAAAAGCAATTGCACACATGCTTTGCACATGGAAATTGTAGATGATGATAATGATAGCAACAATGTGTCCAAATTTTTCTACAATTTTTTTATATTCTATATGTATAAAAATATTTCTTATTTATTGCACTTATTTTTGTTTAATATGATGAATATATAATATTAGAGATGTACTCAAATGTTTCCAATGAAATTTTTGTGCCTTTTGGGTTTTAATCTTTGTAACTTTTATTATTTAATTATGACATCAATGGTTGATACATTTGACCTGAAAGATGGAACTGTTGACTCACCACCAAACAGGAAAAGTTGATTTTTAATTTTGTATGTTATTCCTATCATCAATAGAAACCATCTTTCTTATCATACTTATTTTTCTTTAATATGATGAATACAAAATATTGGAGATGTGCCCAAATTTTTCTACGGTTATTTTATTTTTTGTAGCTTTTTGTATTTATTTCTGTCTTAAAACTTTTATTATTTAACTATGACATCATGGGTTGACCCAGATGGTTCAATTGCTTACCACCACCTAGACAGGACAGTTTTGTTTTGGGGTCAGTTGTAGAAAACATGGGTTTTAGATTGTTAAAAATATTGGATATAGCTGATCAGTAGAATTCATTGGTGAGAAAAAAATACCTCAAATATAGGATTTAATGAGACTATGAGAGAGAATGGGAGTTAATACCCTAAATATAAGATATAAGACTTGATAAAAAGGATTTGAATGAGGTGAAATGTAGTAGTTCAAATTACACTTTATGCCCTAATAATTAGAGAGGGAACAAATTCATAAATAGGGGTATTTTAGTAAAGAAGAAAAGTTCCACAAGCTGATTTGTACTTTTAATAGTAGTATAGATATAAATCATAGTTTTCAAGGCACTGAGGCAAGGCTAGGTGATACCAATCTCCTAGGTGGGCACCTAGGTGAAGGGATTTTTTTGAATAAAAACCATGAAAACTAGGATAATTCCCTAGGTTCTGTAGCAAGCAGCAACCATCTTTCACTATTAATTGTCTATGATCTTCACAACAGAACAGATAAACTTTATTTAAAACATAGAAAACCAATATATTAATAAAAAGAATGGAAGAAAGAAAAAGAAATTTCAGAAAATAGATGAGCTGAGCCTCTATTTTTGTCCTAGAAAAAGAAGAAAAGAAACAAAAGGATTAAAGAAGAAGAAAAAGAAGAAGAAGAAGAAGAAGATCAATGTGTTGACTGGACAAAATTTTGAGTTCCATGCTTATTACTTCAGGTTTTGTTGTCTTCAAGGGTTCAAGACAATATACATCTTCATTGAACCCTAACAAATAAGAAAATGAATAACAAGAAACTAGTATTTAATTCAAACTGGATAATTTAGTTTAATAATGTCTGTTTTATTATTATAATCTCAAAAATTTAATTATATAAAATAATCAAGAACACCATGTAAAAATAACTTGGCAGTTAAGCAGGCAACCCTCCATAAGTGCTTTATTGCATAGACGTCAGTCTACATGTTAATCCACCTTGACATTATCTGATCGCCATAGTTAGGTAGTAGGTACTATACCCTAGAGGTAGTCTCTATTTTGTATGATAGTGGATTGTTCTTGTATCATTTGGAGTAGCAATAGTAGGCATTCCTTCGCTGAGTTAGTTTTTTATTTGACTGATAATAGCATGTTAGTGTTTTATTGGATGGTCGCAAGAAATTGTTGTGATCATATGAACTCATGAAAACCAAATCACCCAAGCATGCACTCATTCGGTGGTTTCGTTTATCCTTTGACTTTAGGTAGAAAATTTTGTACATGTAAAATTAAAATAAAATAAAAATTTTCAAAAGCATAAGATTCATATTATTTATTTAGATAGAAGTGAGAAGTACAAGAGAAGAGATGAAAAACAGAGAAGAAAATAATGAAGAGAAACTGATTTGAGAGGGAAAAAGAATCAAGCGTATAGCCCCTTTCCTCTATACAACTGAAATGACCACTATATCCCTTGTCTTGTATTCCCCTATAACAGCAAATAATAGTCTTAAAATAAACAAGGAAAACATAAAATACATCAGCCCCAAAGACATGTAAGAGACATATATCAAATATACTCCTGCTCACACTCAAATTCCGCATAAACCAGAAAATATAGTGCATTTCTCAACACAGATTACAGACGAATGAGGCCCAGCACTCAGCTACACTATTATTATCCAATTGTTCAATACCTAATAGGTGAGAACCAGTCCACATCCCTGTCAAGTGCCTCAAATTATGATTACAACAGAGTTCAAATTGGGTGGCTAACATGGTACAACAGTCTCAGCCAGTGTGCCAACCCAAACAAATCACAGGCATAGAGCATCCACATCCAAGTATCTAAAGTTGTCTGATTTAAAGATAAACCTATTTTCTGAAAATTTTCAAATAATTGTCATTCTATTTAAAGAGAATTATTCAGGGTAGCAATTATCATTTTCAGCATTTCAAGGATGTATACACATACCTCCTAATGATCGAAGACTGCGGAGGGCCAGTTGGAAATATGCACTTTTGAAGCCATCACCCCAGTCCCCAGCTTTCCCCTTTATGCACACATAATAGTATATTAGACTCACAAGGGCTAGAGACACTACAGTGAATGTCCAAGAGATCAAGAACATGATAACTGCACCAATAACAAAAGCAGCAAGTAAGAAGATATGGTACTTATTGAACATTTATGTATACAATAAGTTGGCATAACAGTAATAAGAATGAATAATTCAAAGGCATAGGCTTACCTGCACTGTGCACTGATGTTCTAAAAGTAGATAAACATACGCAAAAAGTGCATTAAATGTGTATCACAGTCAACAAGAACTTCAGTTACATACTGGGGTGCAGAGTGACAGAAATAAAGAGGAACACGTATCATGGATATCATTCACCATTCTATTCTTTTAAACCAGGATATCTAAATATGGTACCTAATCACACAATCCCAAACTATCCTCTAAATTCATTTTCTCCCAATCAACCCCAATATCTTTATCTACCATTCAAAAGAATTTAAGAACTTGGATCATTGAGGACAAAGCAATCAGGTCAAGAATGAACTTAGTTGACCTACTCAAGTATGGTAAAAAGGGGCTGAACTTCTAAACATGACCAACTCAAAGAAACATGCTAATATTTCAAACCTTTGGTCAGGTTAGATCAAGAAACTGTGCTAGACCTGAGCTGCATTATATAATATCTAATACACTATTTCACATGCAAATAAATAAGATGTGAAAATTCAAGCCTCACAACTCTCATCTTAAGTGACTGCAAATGGATCAGATTAAATCCAGATAGGGGTACATCGAAGGTTCATAAAATCGATATGATCCGCCCCGTATCGAGCATATCGTATCGTATCTTTTGGGTCACCCCACCCTTTTTTAATAAAAACCATTTTTAGCTCCCCAAAAACCAAAATTTGAAAAAAAAATTAAAAAAAAAGTATTTCCATGTGTTTCTAAGTACCGATACGCCTCTGCTGATACACGGAGGCATATCGATACTTTGAACCATGGGTACATCCAAATCCAATCCAATAGGAACCCAAGATATCCCAATTCAATTCAATAGCCAACGGATATGTTAAACATTGATTCAAGTTCAACTCAAATATCCAGATATCCTATTCAATTCAAAATTCAATAAACCTATACAAATCTAGCATAAATCTACAAAATCAAATATAAAGCAAGAAATTATATATTGTAAATAGACAAAAATAAGTTTACCTATATCTTAGTTAAATTTAGTTTGATGAAACAATACCAAAATTTAGTTTAATTAATAAATGGATCATCTTTTCAAGTCCAACCCGATCTGGTTATGGTTAAACAAATATCCCCATCCAACCTAAATAAACCATATTTGAATCCAAATCAGATTGAATCCAAATCAATTTGCAGCCCTAAATCTTAAATTGCTTTTAGTTTATGCCCTATGGTGATCCAAAAATTTGGATAATCAATTCACAAGACCAGAGTTGGACTGACTCCCCAGCAGACAGAAATATGCACCTACCTCAAGCATCAATAAGACAAATACAAGTGATGACAAAACTCTAAGATCACGTAAAACAATGACAAAAATAAGGCTGCATACCAATACAAAGTGATGCTCCAAGAAGAGATAAACACCAATGGTGAAACTTCCACCGAGGACGCCAGCTGGGAGCATCTAGAAGATCCAGAAGGAAGCAAGATAAGTTGACACCCGCATAGCAGAGAAGGAAAAACATGGTTACGGTCGGAGTGATAAGATCCAGATTCCCAATAACAACACACCCACTACAAATGAATGCTGTAAATAGGGTAGCAAGGTGGGGTTCATTCCCATCTGCAACCTTGAAGTAATTAAGAACAGGAAGGATGTCATCATTGGCTATTGCTGCAAGCAAGCGTGGAGCCCCCGTCAGACTTTGAAGAGCAGCACCTAGAGTGGATAGGATAATCCCGACATAAATTATTGCTGGAAAAGGCCAAGCCACCGTAGCTGTAAGTAGCCTGCATAGGATGTTCAAGTTTGCACAAGAAACTCAAATTACTGCATTAATGGCACAAAGGGTTTACATTCTTCATGATCGAGGTCATAGGCTGTCAACAAATATGGACCTTTGAGACCCGATGTTTCAAAATCATGGATCATAGACTTACATTGCCACTGCAAAAAAACATTTTCCAAATCTAAAAGGGACACTAGGATAGATAAGCTTCAGCACAAAAGCATTCAACATCAGAGTTCCAAATATCATGACTCAGGATCAATTTGAATGACTTAAAACATTTGGTAAAAAAACTCATTAGTCGATTAAAGACGTTGTAAATATTTAGAAAAGTGTAATTCAGGGGAAACAATAGTGACATGACAAGGCATGCTCCCATGAAAAACTAGAAAGAATACTTGAATGAGTACTTGTTGCTAGCCCCAAAATGATCCAATTTGATGAATTCACAAACTGCTTGTCATGTGCCAAACAAATAAATACTATTAATACTTCAACAGGACCATGCTGACAAGAGACAGATGACGGTACCATACAAACAAAGGGGAAGTAGATACCAAAGCATAATAATGTAGTCCACTAACAGAAAAAAATATATATATATAGATATATATAAGTCACAAAAACAAAACAAGAAAAATGGTAGGAAAAGTCAATTGGAGTTAAAACTTAAGAGAAATAAGTCCACTCATATATGAAAGTAGTAGTAACCTAAATGGAAATACCTGTCCGTCAAAAGCTCCTCTCTTGTTGCTATAGCTCCAAATAATAACACAGAAATTAGATATAGAGCAGAAGTTGTGAGAGTTGCAGCCAGTGTTCCAATGGGAATTGAACGCTGAGTGTCTTTTAGTGATGCAGAGCGATTTGAACCTGCCATAATTCCCGTTACGGCAGGGAAAAAAAGGCCAACCAGCGCACTGAGACCAAGAGAAATCACCTCACTTTCAGTAGGGGTAATCAAGAAGATAAACCCATCCAAAACTCATCTATGAAATAGCAACTGTATGTGTCTTACAATTTAACAGGATCACAAACATAGAAAAGGTTATCCAGATGACCATTAAACACCAATTGAAATGATGATTAAGCAATCAATAAAGAGGAAAACAAAGGAAATCAGATAGTGATTGTAAGTGAAGAAAAGAATTTGAGAGTTTCCATAGGCTTCTTCCTTTCAACATTCCAAATTTCCAATAGTGCTTTAGTATGCATGAAAAATGAGAAGAGTAAAAACTCAGGTACTGATTAAGTTGATCATGCCACTGCTATAAGCAGTATACAAACCCTTATAAAGTCATAATGTCACAACTTTTTTAAATCCCAAAATGTCACAACTGAAGGAGATAAACCATGTAATATATTTCCATCTATAAGTTCAATTATGGTGCATTTGCTAATATTGGCTGCATGTTCAATCCAGATCTCAACCAATCATGTTAAAGTCGGCTTAATTTTCAACAGTTCACATTTCACAAAGTATATTTTCACATTTAATAAGGTGTACTTACCATCACACTCGATCAATCATGTCTTTTTCTGCACAATGCAGCAGATGCACCATAGATTTTGCCTCCATATATATGAAAAAGGATTCCTAATTGGGTCACTTAGAGAACTTACCCACAAAGCCCACCTATTTTTTCTACATTGAGGAATCTAGCAGCTGATCTATCTAGATTGTTCATTAGATAGCAGACCCACTGGATTATCAACGTGTTCAATCTTACAGTCCAATTAGCCATATACCCCACCTTATCTCAGTGCCCTTTACAAATAATATTAGCCATTCAAAGCAGTGTTTTAAGAGTGCAAAAAAAAGTGTAAGGGGTATTTTGCGCCAAAGGTGCAAGGTGAGCGCCTTTTTGAAGCAAGGCACAAAATACAAAAAAAAAAGCCAAAGTTTTCAAAAAAGGCAAACACCGGAGCTGCACTGTGCAGCAAGGGGCTTGGTTGGGGGTCCAGCTCAGGCGTGCACAAAAGACATGGCACACATCTGCTATGCCTGGGGGACCAGCAAGGCTGCACTTCATCTCAAGCCTTGCCTTTTTTTTGAATCAGTGATTTAAAAGTCCAGCTCAGGCGCATGCCTAGGCACACCAGGCACGTGCCTTTTCAAAGTGCTGCGCCTGGGGCCTAGGCAAGGTGCATACTGATGGGATACTGCCCACCACAGAGGTCTCTTCAAGGGAGACCTAACCTCCTAAGCGATAGAAGAGGAAAATGAGACAAGCTAGATCTGCCTTATTTCCTTTATTCTCAGATATTTATAGTGTTTACAAGGATATCATGAGACATGTGCATGGCATTGTTCATGGCTGATGTGTCATCCCTGTGTACAGGAAACAAATTGGAGGGTGCTTGGCTTCAGTAATCGGGCCAGGCTGATCATGGGCCTCAAACTGTAGGCTGGGTTGGGTCTCTGGCTGGATAATAGTCTAGTCCTAGACTGTCACTTGGGCAGGAGGCTCAACAGCTTGTGCCCCCTTCAAAACAACCTTGTCCTCAAGGTTGAAATCAGGGAATAGCCTCTTAAGAGTGTCACAATCTTCCCATGAGGCATCTTCCTATGGCAGGTGCTTGCAAACCATCAAGGCTTCCTTGTTAAATGTTTTTCCTGTCTTGACCCACATCAGATCTCGAACCTCCAATGGTTATGGTTGCAGACGTCCATCATCGTCAAACTTGGGCAAAGTGGGACTAGCAACCACTTTAGATCCCACACTTTCCTTCAGCAAAGAGACATGGAAAACAGGGTGAATGCAAGAGGGCGAAGGAAGGTCCAATCCATAGGCTACCTCCCCCACTCAGCCCACTATACAAAATGGCCCAAAAAATCTGAGTGCAAACTTGGGCCACCGTCGATGGGCTACTGACACCTGGCGGTAGGGCTGGAGCTTCAGATGCACAAATTCTCCTACCTGATAGGATACTAGTCTATGCTTCTTTTCATACTGGGCCTTCATTTGTTGTTGGGATTGAACCAGGTGCTCTTTCAATGACTTCAGAATTTCATCCCTTTGCTGTAACACTTCGTAGACCTCCACCACAGATGTGGACCCAACTTCATAGGGTAGAATTAAGGGAGGTTCCCTGCCATAGTGTTTTAAATGGGCTCATCCCTAGTGACGAATGGTAGGTGGTGTTATACCACAATTAGGCCCACAGTAATCAACGTACCCATTGTTTGGGCCTCTCCCCTGTAAAGCACTTCAAGTAGGTTTCCAGACATCTATTTACAACTTCAGATTGACCATCCGCTTGGGGGTGGTAACTAGTAGTGTGGTTCAGCTGGGTTCCTTGGGCCTTGAAATATTCAGTCCAGAAGTGCCTCACAAAATCTGGATCCCTATCAGTCAAGATAGAACGGGGTGTCCCATGAAGACGTGTCACTTCTTGCACAAAGGTGCACGCCACCTGGGCTGCTGTATATGGGTGGGCCAACCCAACAAAATGACTGTATTTGGTCAGCCTGTCCACCACCACCATAATCACTGACTTTCCCATGGGCACCGACAGACCCATTATGAAATCTAGTTATATCCTCCCATACCTGAGCTGGAATCGGGAGAGGTTGTAACAGTCCATCAGGTGACCGGTTATCATACTTGTTCCATTGGCAAGTGGAGCACTGGCCCACATACTGTTGTATGGCCTTCTTCATTCCTTTCCAAAATAAATGCTGACTCACCTTCCAGTAGGTTCGGAGTATTCCAGAATGGCCTCCTAGGGGCAACCAATGGAATAGTTGTAGCAACTCCAGCAAGAATTGGGAATGGGCTGCAATTACCAAGAACCCCTTAAAAAAGAGATCTGGGCTCACTAAACAAAACCCAAGTGCTGATGCGGGGTCCGCTTTAATTTTCTGGACAATTTTCTGAAAGGCTTCATTCGGCTAGGTTTCTTCCTTCAACTTATATAGCAAGCGAAAACTGGGCTTGGACTCACTCAAGATTGCCACTTTGTGAGTTCGAGACAAAGCATCCGCTGCCTTGTTCATTGGGTCGGGCCTGTACTCTACCCTGTAGTCAAACCCCAGCAACTTGTACAACAATTTCTGCTGATCTGAACTGTGGACTGGTATCTCTAATAGGTGCTTGAGGCTCTGATGACCCAGTAGGTAGGATTGCCATTTCAAAACTAAGAGAACGACCACCATCAGTTATTTGTCAAAGGTGGATTTCGAATGGGCCTGGGGGGATAGCATTTTACTGAATTGGGCGATAGGCCTTCCCTGCTGCATGAGAACCACACCCACACTTGAGTTGGAGGCGTCACACTCCACTACAAACTCCTATGAGAAATCTAGTAGGGAGAGGATGGGGGTGTGGATAGGGCCTGTCTGAGGGCTTCGAAGGCCTTTTGGGCCTATTTGTTCTAGCGGAAAGCGTTCCTTCTAAGTAGTTGTGTTAATGGGCCTGCCATCAAGTCGTTCTTTATAAACCGTCTGTAATAGCCGGTTAATCCGAGGAACCCCTTGAGGGCCCTGATGGAATTGGGTGAGGGCCAGTTCACAACTGCTGCAATCTTGTCTAGGTCAGCCCTAACCTGGCCTGAGAGACGATATGACCCAAGTAGTGCACTTCAGTTTGGACAAGCAGGCATTTGGTTTCCTTAGCATAGAGCCAGTGCTGCCTTAAAACCCCCCAGGTGATATCCAAGTGTTGTAAATGGGATTCCCAACTATCACTGCACACCAAAATGTCATCAAAAAATGCTAGGATAAACTGCCAAAGGTAGGGCCTGAATATGTCATTCATTAGGGCTCGAAATGTAGATGGGTCATTGGTTAACACAAAGGGCATAACTAGGAACTCATAGTGATCGTCATGAATTTGGATCGCCATTTTAGGCACATCTTAAAGGTGTACTCAGGTCTGATGTCTCAAGTCTAACTTTGAGAACACAGTGGCAGCCCTTAATTCATCCAAAGTCTCATGATGCAAGGTGAGGAAGAACCAGTCAGAGAATGAAGAGAAAACTTTGGTTCCCTCTCCACAAATTCCTCAACCATGTCTAGGGTCCCATCTTTAACCGTGAGATCCTCTTCCTCAATTTCATCCAGCTCCAATAAAAACACTTGTGGTTTTTTACAATAGTGCCCAGGCCTGAACTTGTCACCATAGTTGTAGCAGAGGCCCTGCTTGCAACAGGATTGCATCTTTACCCATGTGAGACATCTCAAGGGTAAACCATTTGGTCCAACCAGTTTGAGAGGTACAGGTTCGGTCTTGGTCGAAGGAGTCTTGAGGATGGGTCCACAATGGTTCAGCTTGGCGACTCGCCTAAGTTTGCTCAGCCTCTCTTCATGCAGGCAGGTCAAATGAGCCGCAACATTCACAGTAACCAGTTGCAGGGCCTTCACTTCATATCTGATTTCATCCCTTAGGCCCCCCCCCCTCCAAGAAACAACCCACCAAAGCTGCCTCAGGCCACCCATAGACCCAAGAAGCAAGTCTCTCAAACTCGTTTTGATACTCCCTCACCGTTCCCACTTGTTTCAGTCTAGACAGGGTTTCATCAAAGTTCTCAAACCCCGAGGGTCTAAAGCGGTGACAAATGGCCTCTGTAAAGTCCAACCACTAAATCTGAGGGTTAGAACGCCAGTACCACTGTAGCCACTAAATGGCCTCTCCCTCCAAATGGATCAAAGCCATCAACACGCACTAGTGCCCAAGATTTCATTTATCTCTAGGAATCTCTCTGGCTGGATAATAGTCTGGTCCTAGACCATCACTTGGGCCGAGGTCTCAACACATACCTTAAAATGTACCTCATCTGTACACCTAGGCATGCCTTTTAAATCACTGATTCAAAGTTCTAATTTTTACACACATGGCAAAGATGTTAGGGCCAAATTGTATTACCTTGTGATCTCCAATTAAATTGCTAGATGAAGATCCTGGGGTCACCTAGGAAGCTCACTGAATGACCCAACTACCAAACACAATGTTTCAAAAGGCATACTTACTCTCACACTCAAGGCTTATTTTGTAGGGTATGCTTTAACTGAACCTAGGTGGTAGGTGCCCCACACTAGGCTTCTTGCTAAGCTTTTGATGAATTAACCTTGAATTTGATGTTTGAATAGAGAATTTACTACATTATAGATTGTACCTATGATTTAGAATTTAACTAATTTAGCCTATAAAGGCTCTGTACCTACAACATATGTTTTGATACCTCAACACTCTAACCAATTGAACAAACATGACTTCATTATTTCAGAATTTTGATTTACATTTTGTTATATATTATTTTTTTTCTTTTCCTTATCCAATAATTGAACATCACTAGATTCAGGCACACAATTTGCCTTAAACTTTACATCCCATGCTCTAGGAACCCCTTGTGCCAATGTTCCTTAGTTGTGCCCCACTTTTAAGACACTAAGCAAACTCATTATGTTATTAACATGCATCGGATAGCCTCTGAGCATAAGCCAGTTATTGATCAAATAGCTCACTCTATACTTCAAAATAGGCACCACACCTTTGACAATATATTAAAACCAAGAAACAATACTTGAGAGGACTCTTCTCTTTGTCAAATCCATAATACATGATACTGATCAAAAAATTTGTAATGCATGACTAAAAAACCTCAAAACTCTTAAGTATATATATATATATATATTTGGTCAGTAACTGTTGGGCATGAATTGTGAATTTGTAATATATGATAATTTAGTATGATTTTTATTGGTAATTTTGAAATTTATTAATATTAAGAAAGATAATGAAAATGTACAGAAAATTTAAGAATGCCAAGCATCGCAAATAAGTGTGATTCCCTTGTCTAGACGGTGCATCAGCTAGCACTTTAACTAATGAAAAAGTCCAAGTAAAACTTCCATTTACTTCAGCAGCGTAGGTTCTCAGCTCATCAAATGGTACCAATATCACCACGGGCCCTGTTTGTTTTGTTGCATTCATTGCATCACCACCTTTGAATCCCTCTCCACTATAGTATTCCTCAAGTTGAGAACCTTGCCAATCTTGGGGCTGGTAGAACTTCTAACAACACAGCCCTGATCGATTTCTCCACCCCTATGGGCCCAAAAAATAGTGCAAAAATGATCCATTGTGATCTCTAATGGTTCCTCCTATTCAGGATGCTCCTGGATTGCCCATGTTACATCCAATATCAACTGAAAATTCTCCAAACAGCCTCATTGTGTTGACCCAATGTACAGCCTTGATTTGTATGCCCTTCTTGACTTCTGGTAATTTAGTATGATCAGTTATAAATTATTTTTGTTGGTTAATGTTTATTGCATTGATTTATTTTCCAACAAGCATTCCATTACTTGTGCATATCAGATAAAAATTACTGAAAAATAAAAGTTGAAATTTTAAAAATATACCTATGAAGTCACAAATCATACTTTTTTTTCAGGCTACTCATACCAAACTAAGACATGTGTACCAGTATCCTTGTAACAAGAAAAAAAATCAGAATATCACCATCCAAATATGTAAAAGAAAAAGGTTAATAAAAAAGATCCAGGGTTAAAGTGGTTACAAAGAGAGCGAGACAGAGGCACCACTAGGGAATACAAAGGAACAGCATATCAATATAAGAAACTCAAATAATTATTCATGACAAACAAAATCATACTAAGGTGCCATTTGATAATTCTTGAATTGGCTAATTGAATTGCTTATCGGTTGTGTTTTAGTGGATAAATAGTCATGTGGTGAAACATTAAGGGTAAAGTAATCATCCTAACATGCCCTTCAGCAATTAAGAAGCACACATTCTTCTTTATTGCTTATTCATTTCTAGAAATTGCCCCTAAGAGAATATAATATAGCTTACTTGAAATTCCAGTAAATTTTCCCATTGGGATCAGGTATCCCAGCATTGTTAGTGCGCTGATAATCGGAACTCCAGTTGTCTTTAAATGTTTTCAGACTCAATCCTGTGATTCCAGCTGTGTCAAGGATTGAGAAGAAAGAGTCAATCCACAGCTCATAGCAAAAAAAAAATGAGATGTGACTAAGTAATGACAAAATTTAGCATAGTTGTAATCAATTGTAAGAACAGTCTATTAGAGCAAAAATCCATGAAGAAAGCAACATATCATTTAGTTTATCCAATACTGCAATCTATGTCAGAAATTGGCCTCACTGGATAATAATCAGAACAGTTTGCTCAGGTAATTCCTTGACAGTAGTTATCAAGATAAACAAAGATTGCAATCATTTTAATCAAAATTTAAAAATTCATCCAAACCCAACTATTCCAATTGAAACTTAACTTTGTCTTTGAAAGGTAACTGAAAAAATTAAAATCTGTGCATGGCTCTCATCCCTTTTTCTGAGAACCCCCCATTTGCTAATGTTGTTCTTTCATTCTTCTTAATAAAGGATATCGAAAAGACAATTAAAATTATACAATCATTTTTTTGTAGGAATTAAGAATTTACAACACTAACATTTTGTTTGAACTTGCCTCAAGGGGCTTGATCAGGGACTCAGGGGTCCGGGGGTGGAGCCTCGCCCAGCCATCATACTTCAAAAAACACAAAAAGTGCAAAAGTTAACAAAGGTGTATGCCTGAGCTGAGGCACAAAGTGCACCAGGTGCATGCCTAGTGCACCTGGTGCACCTGGGCCTAGGCGAGGTGGGCGAGGTGCAGGCCCTAAAATGCACCTCGCCTGTGCACCTAGGTGTGCCTTTTAAATCACTGGCTGAGTCAGACTCTCGAACACATGTCAAACTCCTGTGTCCATGTCTATGCAACATTGATATCATCACAATGTACTATAGAAAAGTGATTTTACGAGAAGTAGAAAAGAAAAGCGGTAGGAGTTCAGTTGAGATTGTATACCATCCAGAAAACAATTTTTTCTGGTAGCAATATCCACAAAACAAGAGCCATTCAGTGCAAACAAGTCTAAATTGGAATTATTTTGAACTTTTTATGTGTGCGTATATTTAGACAGAATAGGTACTATGGTTTTTATATGTCCTCTGTGGGGCCCAGCCTAGTAGTCTGATTTTCCAGTCAGTGGTTCAATCATGTCTAAAATTTCAAAATCGGTTAAGTACCTTGGTAGTCAATTTCATGGAGTTAAAGTATTCTAGCCACAATTTTGTAATTTATGTTTTCTTAGTTCTAAAGGATATTTGTAATAAAGAAATCTTTTATCAATAACTGAAACTTCATTAATGAGAAAAAAAAAGGATACAATAAAGAAAATGGGGAGAGGTAAACACTCTTAACTCTCCCCAAGACAAAATATGGGGAGGGAAATCAAGGCTGGCCCACAGGTATGGGGTTGCAGGTATTGTGGAGTCCACACTTGAGAAGAAATCTAAACGTTTGGGAAGCCTTGAATTTTTTGAGGTCGTTAGGCATGTTGCAGCAGTCTAAAATTGACCCTAAGAGGCAGAATAGCTTGTGATGGACCCTGGAGTCTTCAGACAGAATCTTAGATAGATCATTGTTTTTAAATCTTTAGCTCCTAGCTTGGTCGAACCTGTCCCTTGGTCATGGATTCAGAAAGCTAAATACCCACTGAAGGTGAAATTTTTCTGGTGGACTGCAATCCTCAACAGAATTCCTACAACAGATCATTTCACATCAAGGGGTTTGGTCATTGATAACAAATGTGCCTCATGCCAATCAGAAGTGGAAGATGCATCTCATCTACTACTGTATTTGGTACCTTTTCTTTCAGCTCTTCAAGGTAGTCATGGTCATGCCAGGGACCTGGCTTCTTTGATTGTGGCTTGGCCATCCAAGGACCAAGGTATTTGGCAACAGTTGAAGGAGATTATGGCAGCTTGTTCCTGGCCTTGGTTTTTTTTTTCTTTGATAGATACAGCTGATTCCTGGCTTTGCATTGGGCCATATGGCTGGAGTACAATAACAAGTATCTAATCAAATTGGGGAAGAGCCAGAGAAATTGATCAGAAAGATTGAGAGGTGTCTTGAATGGGAAAAGTGTACAGGAGTTCAAAGGCATGAAAAGAGAGCACTTCTTAAATCAATGGGAGAGAATTCTTTCTATTGAAATTGTAAACAAGTGAATAGTGATCACACTCTATATAAGCAGTACACCTTTTGTATGGCTGTATCAAGGTTTGCAATTTCACAACATTATCAGTCCATCTTGGCCAATACATTGTGTTTCGTCAAGGGGCCGATACACGGAACATACAGAATCTGTATGTTTTGTTTATTTTCGTCGGTATCGGTCTGATATGGGACTGTATCGGACCATTTTGAGTTGACTCTATATCAGCTGATACAAGCCTGATACAGTCCAAGACACTGTATGTATCAGCTGATACAATTTGAATTTAATTTACTCCCCTTTCTTATTTAATTTTGGCAACATTTAAAACTTAATTTCCTGTTATTTTCCTGGGTACCCATCTCCTAGGTGGGTAAATTAACTTTCCCATCTTGGGGAAAGTTGCCAATACTTGGATGGGACAAAAATGCCCCTTTTAATAATAGAACTTTTATGGCTAAGATTGTCATTGCCTTATTTACATGGGAAAAAAAAAAAACATGGGTAAATGCACTTATCCAGGTAAGTCTTTCCTGGGAAACACTTGCCCAGCTTACCCGGGTAAGTGACTTACCAAAAAGCGAACGGGGCATAAAAATCACACATAGGGGACAAAGGGATTGAACCCTAGTCATTAGTTTATAATGACTAAAAGTCTACCACTATGCCACACCCTAAGTGTTCAGCATATTAATATGTATTTTAATTATCAATTTAACTCTCTTTTTAGTTGATGGTTGTCAATAAAAGCTAAAATTCATTATTAAAATATATATATGCTAATAAATATTAATACAAATTATATTGATTGTTTAAAAACTAAGGTGTATGTATACACACACACACATTTCAATTCTTCTATCATTTTTCAGTCGTTTCCAATTATGCCCCAAATCCCGATATTTCACTCTGTATCCATGTGTATCCAAAGCGTATCTTCATACATCTCTTAAAATTTCCTCTCCGATACACATTGTGTTTTTGAAACTTTAAACCATGGGCTGTATAGCTCCATGTACTCACCTCATGTATGAAGATTAACAATAGAAACAAATAATAAGAATAGCCATTGAAGATACAGCAATAACCACGAAGAACCTCCATTGAAATCAGGACATACCACAACGCATCCAAATTCCTCAATTGTGCATCCAACTTTCATTTCCTCCTTCCCTCTCAAGCTATCTATGCATCCCAAGTTTTATGAGTTTATCTACTAACATCCATTAAAGACTGAGAAAGGCAATCAAAAACTTTCATTCGACGCCAAATAAAGGATGAAATTGATCTATGTAAGTCTTCTCTCAATTCCCTTCGCTTGCCAACACTCGCACACACTATCTCTAGAGGAAGACTTCTCTCTCTAAATCATTCCTAGTTTAGTGAAAATCAGGATTTACTTAGAATGCCTCATATTTTAGGTCCATTACTCTAAATACTCCTTTTTTAGAGAAGATATAGTATTATTGTATTAGAATGAACAAAAAATACTCTAGATACTCCTTTATTGGAGTATTGATAGGAAAAATACTCCTTTAGGGCTAGGAAATATTGATAGGAAAAATAGAGCTTTATTGGAGCAATGGCTGTGGAGATTCCCCTTGGAGAGAGACAAGCTCTAGCACAAGGTGGTGATCAACATTCATGGGCTCATGACAAACGGATGGGATGCTGGAGTTTTTACAAGGAGTACACAAGCATCACCTTTGGAGGCAATTCACAAGATTCTTCCACACTTCCTCGATTGTATCAAGAATGATGTCTGTTCCAATGATTCCATCCTATTTTGGGAAGATACTTGGTTGGGAGAATCTCCTCTGTAAGAGAGTTTTCCTAGTTGCTTTCAGTTGTCAACCTTCGAAGGGGAAGGAATATCCAAATTTTCTACCATCTCTACATCTCTTGGTTGGGACTTGGGAGTGGGACTTGGATTTTAGAAGAGGGGTAAGGGAGTTGGAACTTCCATATGTCATTAATTTATTGAATGTTTTTGGTGGGGCTTTTTTGATTCTTCTCCTAACGGTCACCTTTGGATTCATAACCCTTTGGGTTCCTTTTCCAATGCATCCTTCCTTAGGAACTTTATCCCCTCCTCTTCCTCGCTTTTTCCCCCATTAAAGAAATTTGGTGCAAACCTATTCCTCCAAAAGTTACACTTTCTGCTAGGAGGTTTATCATAAGATAACTAACACCTCAGATGATTACAGAAAAGAAGGCCCTCTCGGTGTTTGTCTCCGAAGTTCTAACAGTGTATCCTCTACAAAGCTAGCATTAAGACTTGCTACCATCTACTAATCTCCTGTTAATTTGTCTCTCGTGTTTGAGAGAGGTTTTTCTCCTTGTTTAGGTGCAGGTGGAATGAGCCAACAAAGGAATGTTTTCAATCCATCAATATTCAGGTGGCCAAAGAAAAGAGGAAGAATGATGGTAAGAGTGACCAAAGCAACAATTGTTTGGACTACATGGGAGGAAAGAAATGCTAGAATTTTCAAAGAGACAGAAAGATAATTGTTAATTGGAGGTAGCTGTTGAGTGAGTTACTATTGAAGTGGTGCATTGGGTAAAATCACATGACCTCTTCTCCCCTTACTCACCTGATGATATTGTTAGAAGATGGAGAAAGTGATAGGTACAAGCTACAAAAACAAGAAAATATTTAAGCTGTGCGTACCATCAAAGGAGAGATTCATTAGATTTAAATTTTCATGGAAGTAGTATGGGGAACTTGGATCTCTTAGGCATAAGGGGAGTTTTAGAGATGAGAAGGGCATTATTGAGGCTCTATTTCTAGGCCAATAGGGGAAGGGGACTCACTAAGAGCAGAAGGATGGCTAGGATTCAGGGAAAAAAGCAAGAGATATGAAGATTAAAAAGATCATTGTAGAAGGGGACTCCAAAGTAGTCATGGACTGAATGAAGAACAAGAATCTATGTGGAGTTTTAGTAATGAAATCAAGAAGTTAAAGTGGCTAACTTGAGGAATGCAGGGGCATGTGCAATGGGTTCAAAGATCAGTCAATGCTTTGGCTGATAAATTGGCAAAACAAGGGATGGGTAGGAGTCAAATTTTGGGCTGTATTATTTTGTGCATTAATGTTTAAAGTACCAATGAAGCAAATTTAAGTTATCAGAAAAAAAAAACACTCCTTTAAAGCAGTTTGGATTAATACCATTCCAATCTCAATGCATATTACTATAAAGCAGTTTGAATTATCTTCTATTCAACAATGTATATTACTTTGTGCATTTAATGTTTATAAATTACCAATATAAAAAAATATCAATCAAAAAATTAATTCTTTCAAGCAATTTGAATTAATACCATTCCAATCTCAAGATACTAAAATTTTACTTTTTTTGTTCTCTTTATAGATTTCTGCATATTGCAAGAATTTCAACACTAGATAAATTTCCAAGTTTCCTACTTGAATCATACAGCCTTGTAGCCTTAAAAATAAATAAATAAACTCATCCGCCTTCCAAAACTTGCCCGTAGGCCCACAAACCCAAAGCCTTGGCTTAAACCCTTGAAAATAGCATTTCTCTTTTAGCTTTCCTTCAAATTTGTTACCAGAACAGCTATGAATCATATTAGTCTTACATCTATAGGTCTACAATAGTTCCTTTTCAATGACCATGAAGAACATGACCCTAAATGAATACCCTACTACTAGAACATACTTTCTATGCCTAAAGTTGTGCTCATCTCAGCCAAGAGAGGTGTCACTTGGAACCATAGTGGCTTGAATACAACCATGTTACCACTTACCAAGACCAAACTTCAGAACCTTATAGAAGTAGTTAGAAGACAATTTGTTCCAAATAGTGGAGAAAATATAGGTGCTACATAATCCGTGCACAAAATGTGTAAATCTTTTACCAGATCCTTAGGTTTATCCAGGTTATTCTTGGGTTTAGCTGTACCTAACTTGGATTTGTGTGTGTGTGTGTGTGTGTTTTCCCAGCAGCAATAATCATGGGATTTTGTCAAAAAGACAGCAGAAGCCCAGTTCATTTCAAAGATTATGGAATAAAGGAGACCAAGTAAAAGACCAACCAAGGAACAGATTTACACTTAGGCTAGTGTCATCATATGGGCAATTTCATGAAAATGAAAATTACCCTGACACCTCCCCTCCCAAATAGAAGCTCATTTATGGTTACCCTATAATAACTAGCATTAAGTTAATGTAGTTCCAAATTCATCAAAAATCAAAAAAAATAAATGCAAATGTATGCACTAACAGGGGTGAAAGGGTATAAACATGCATTACTCACGTGAAGGATCGCCATTCTTTGACAAAGGAATCCCAGCAAAGATGCAGAACACAGAAAACAGAACTGGAATAAGGAAAGCAGGTGCCACCCGATTGATTATTTTTACACCACCAAATACAATAAAACACAGGAGGATAGTCACAACAATCCCATAAACTTGCAGGTCATGTAGGCTTGGGCTCTCTATCTGTGCAGATGCAGTGGCATTTACATGCGTCACATTCTCTGCATTGAAAAAAAAATTCAGGGAATAAAAGTATTTTAGAAGATAATGACTTCATATATCCTTAAAATAACATGTTTCAAAAATATCTCCAGCAAATTATCATAACTAGAAACATTAATAATAGATGTATCACAAGTCTGAATGCAAGTGGCAATCTCCAAAAAGGCACAAGTAATATGAAGGACACGACCTGTTTATTTTGTAAGGGATAAAAATGTATCTTATATTATTCATCTGCAACAATGTGTGAATTGTGGTGGGTTCCATTCTGTGGATCACCCATACAATATCCTAGATATCTGGTGTAAGATTAGGGCTGCAAACGAATTAGGTTGAATCATATATACCTAGATCCAGATTTGATTCATTAATAATGCAAATTTGAATCGAATTGTATCCATTAGATTAAGATCAATTCAGATATTGAATACAATTGATAGTTAAACTAAAAGGCTTAGAATATTATATCTTATTAATGAAATAAACTAAAAATGAATTTGATATTGTATATCATTTTTTATTGGTAACAGTTATCTTTTATTGGTTATGAAATAAAGAATAAACTACATAAAAAACATGCCAAGCATCAATCAGATCTGGGCTGGCATCTACCACCAAAACCTTTCTTCTACCATTTACAGCCAGTGTTGTCAAAATTTTACAATTTACAATACGACTCACAATTTGAATAATGAATCCCAAGGGTTTTGATTTGAATCTTATGTTTAAATCCTTTCCCACAAAAATCATAAGATTTTTGTTTGAATCCCACAAATCTTATGTTTAAATCCAACAAAATTTTACAATTTACAATACGACTCACAATTTGTTTGAACCATCCTCTATGGGCTGGTACAGAGAATCTTATTCTGAACAGGACTGGTAATCTTTTTGGGATTATAGTGGGTCACTCATCACCTCTTCAATGAAATCAGCTAGCTATTTTCCTCCTTGTGTTTTTAGATGGATACCAAGGGAGCTGATGTGTACATCCCCCCTTTCTTTTGTTTTGTACATCCTCTAATTCGGGTGGTTCTTTAGCTTTGTTTTGTTCCTTTTGTGCTCAATTTCTACATCCCCCTTTCTTTTGTTTTAATGAGCAATACATGTCACCTCTTCTCCAAAAAAAAAAAAAAAAAACAAAAAACAAAAGATCTGGAGATGCAACACAAAAGAATAGGGTATCATCTGCAAACTAGAGGGTAGGAAGTTGCTCCAAATTCTAACCCGACTTGAGCTCTCAATAAAGCCACCTTCAACTTCTCTATGTGGCATTCTACATAGTGCCTCCATCACACATAAAAAGACGAGGAGAAAATGATTCTCCTTTTCTCAACCCTCTTGAGCTTTTAAATCTTCCATATGAAGCACCATTGAAAAGGATGGTGTAGAGATATCAATTAGCTAATTGCTTTGAGTCAATTAGTCAATTAGCTCATTGCCAAAAGGTAGTAGTATGGGCAACCCTAGGCCATCCAGTATCGTAGGAGTAATAAGGGATGAAAATGAAGGTATCCTAGCAATGTAACTCAGGCCCAATAGGGGAAGGGGACTCTGTAAGGGCAAAGATGATGACAACAAGTTTAGGGGTGCAAAACTTGTTTTACAAGACAAAACATCCCAATAGGGATGCAAGGTGCGAACCCAAACAAAAAAACACAAATTACAACTGATCCAAAAAAAAAAGAAAAAAAAGTTCAAACTTATGCACCCCCATTTTGCAAAGTAATCTGCCAACCCATTTGCTGACCACTTTCAACATTGAACAAAAATTGCCATATCTCTAACCAGCCATTTGAACTTTTCCATAGATTCCTTATCCTTCCAAATCACTGTTTCTGGTTCCTTCAGCCACCCTACTATCAATTTAGAGTCACCTTCAATGAGCAGCCTGTCAAAGTTTAGCCGTCTAGCAAGTACTCCTTGCAAGACTTGTTGGCACTCCATAAAACCAAATCCCCTATTCCAACTGGGCCTGAGAATACAGCAACAATGTGTCCTTCATTATTCCTGAATACTCCTATACCAGCCGGTCCTGGGTTCCCTAGACTGCTTCCATCAAAGTTCAACTTGATAAAACCTTCATCTGGAGGTTCCCAAGCTATCACTGGTTTATTCCTCGCAGTAGAACTTCTTGCCACAGCTTCCCAATTTCTCCACAAGTCATCAACAGAGAAGTCTGAGAAAAGGTTTGAAGCTTTAACCCAATATATGGCTTTATTTAGGATACACTCCCACACTGCCAGAAAGGTTGATTGTTGAAGGCAACTCCCAAGTGGCTATCAGGTGGCTGCTGGAGGAGGCAAATGCTGCTTGGTGCTTTAGGAATGAAATTAGGCAGTTCAAATGGTTCTCGAAGTATATGTGGATTGAAGTTAAATGGGTTCAAAGATCAGCTAATGACTTGGACAATAACTTGGCTAAGCAAGGAGTTAATAGACAGTAACTTTTTTGGACTATGATGTAAATTGTATTGGTGGGTGGGAAAGCTAAGGTTGTAACTTTTTCTCATTGTTTGTACTCGCAACAACTTGTTGTACCATTTTTAAATTAATGAATGAAATCATCATTTGTGTTGCTGATCAAAAACAATAAAAAAAAAAGAAACACCATCCAAAATTTGCCTTCCCTCCACAAATGCCCCTTAAGAGTAGGAAATTATTTTTCCCATTATTTTCTTCATTCTTAGTGTCAGGACTTTTAGAGATGTTTAAATCATGGGATGGAGCATCAGACCAATCTACAGGGACTTGAGAAAAAGCCTAATCAATGTTACATTATCTCATCCTAATCTCTTTTTGGATCTGCCCATGTCCTTAAAGCCACCCAACACCACAGCACAATCCATGGTAAGAGGCGAATGGGAGGAGAATGATAGGGAAGTGATCAATGAGGGTTCAAAAGAGGGGAGCAAGAACTCTATTGAGTTGGGTTGTGAGAGCGAGAAAGAAGGGAGCAGAAGGGAAGGAGGTATGGGAGTTTTTAAAAGAAAGGGTGGGGTTGAGGGCAGAAGGGATATATAGGAGGAGATTCAAGAGGAACTGATTGTGGAGGGGGTAGAGAAAAAGGGGTTCAAGTTTTATTGGTAAGCGAGGCAGCTGTTGGGGCATCAGATGGGGTGTTGGTGGTGAGTCAGTGTTTAGGTGTTGTGTGACAGAAAAAAGAGGGTGAGATCATTGGTAATAAGGTAGAAGGGGTTAATGATGAAGGGATTGAGGAAAAGAGTTTTGAAAAGGCAGGGGTAAAAGTTTACATAATGGTTTAATGGTTCAGTCGATTCCGGTTAAAAGAAAGAGAGAAAGAAAGAAGAGAAGAAGAGGAGAGAAAATTGTCGAACTAGAGTGGAGAAAACTCTCCCAATCGACCACAAGTATATATATTTATCAATTCAAATTACAATGTCCAATATGCCCCTACTCAAGTATGTGGCATGTAACTAAAAATAAAAAATAAACTGACAAAGCACAATTTAATATAAGATGAAAAGACAAAACCACCCCTACTCAACTGACTCTAACATTCCCCATCAATCACCTGAATTCACATGCTCTGTGCTTATTACTCTAGTAATGACTTTCTCCCTTACAAAATGGCAATCAACCTCTATGTGTTTTGTCCTCTCATGAAAAGTTGGATTAGAAGAGATGTGCATTGCAGTTTGGTTGTCACAGTACACTAATAGGTTTGCTCATGTAGTGTGTGCCATGGCCCTATATTCAGCTTCAGCACTACACCTTGCCACAACAATTTGCTTTTCACTCTTCCATGTCACCAAATTTCCTCCAAGAAAGGTGCAATAACCTCTAGTGGATCTCATGTCAAACACCGAGCCTACACAATCTGCATCCGTACAGCCAACTATTTCAAGACTTCCTCCTAGCTTGTACAATAACCCGCGACTTGGAGCTCCCTTCAAATACTGCACAATTCTAAGAATTGCATCCAAGTGAGGGACTGAGGGGCTTTGCATAAATTGGATACCACACTAACAACAAAGGAGATATATAGTCTAGTAATAGTTAAGTAGTTCAGCTTTCCCACTAATCATATATATTTTCCAGGATTATCAAACAATTCACTTGCACCACTACTCCACTTAACATTTGGTTCCATGGGTGTTTCAGGTGGTTTACCACCTATCCCGTTTCTTCCGATAGATCAAGAACATATTTCCATTTGCACAAATTTATACCTTGCTTTGACCTAGTAACTTTTCCAAGAAATACTTCAACTTCCCAAGATCCTTTGTCTAAAAGTGATCTTGTAGAAAGGCCTTAGCCTATCAATCCCCAATCTATCACTTCCAATTATGAATACGTCATCCACATAAACCACTAGTAAAATCTTCCCAGCTTTAGCATCATAGTTGAACACTAAGTGGTCAACCTGACATTGTCTCATTCCGAAATCTTTCACTACTTCACTGAACTTGCCAAACCAAGCATGACAAGACTGTTTCAGCCCATAGATTGCCTTCTTGAGCTTACACAACTTACCATCCTCCCCCTGAGCAACAAACCCTAGTACTTGCTCTGTGTAAACTTCCTCCAGAAGATCGCTATGGAGGAAGGCATTTTTAATACCAAGCTGAAACAGTGGCCAATCATACATAACTGTTAATGAAATCAAGACACGAACAGAACCAATCTCAGCAATAGGAGAGAAGGTTTCCATATAATCCATCCCATATAACTGAGAATAACCCTTAGCAACTAGTTGGGCTTTCAACCATTCCACTCTACCATCTGGTAAATATTTAAATAATATACACCTATTTACAACCAACAACATGCTTACCTAGAGGAAGACTGGTGAGCTCCCACATGTGATTGTGTTTAAGAGCAGAGAGTTCCTCTTCCATAGCTTGACCCCACCCCAATGAGGTAAGAGCCTCCTGGACATCCTTAGGTATAGATATAGATGAAAACAGAGAAACAAACTAGTGATGTGAAGTGGAAAGATGAGAAACAGAAATATAATTGGATATGGGATGCAAAGTACAACCATGTTTACCTTTCTGCGATGTCTTGGGAAGATCAAGTTCAAAAGAAGACAGCACTAGGTAGGAGCAACTATAGGATCCGCTATCAAAGTAGAAATTGGAGGTGTCGGTGCCTATCCATGAGTATACACTTGCCGAATATGTGGTTGTTTAGTATGATTCTGCATTGGAGGAAGTGAAGGCTCAATCGCAACAGGTGCAGCCAAAATGGGATCATCAACTAGAAGAGGGACCACAGGAGAAGAGGGAGACACATCAAGACACGAGAAAAATGGCACTAACTCAAAAATTGTGACATCAGGACAAACAAACGAAGAGGAATAGCACTTATACACATTCTAAGTCCTATAATAGCCAAGGAAGATTCACTTAGAAGAACGTGCATCTAACTTGTCTAAACCAGGACCTAGATTATGAACAAACACACACACCCAAAGATCCTGGAAGTCAAAAGGATATGGAGACAAAGTGAGAACCAAAATAGAAAAAGCAAAACGACCACCAAGGATGAATGAGGGCATCCAATTAATGAGAAAACAAGTTGTAAGCACAGCATCACTCCAAAACCATTTAAGAACATTCATATGATGGAGGGACTGAGTAGTTTCAAGTAAATGTCAGTTCTTCCTTTCAGCCACCCCGTTTTGTTAGGGGGTGGATGCACAAGAAGTCTAATGAATAATGTCATGCTGCTCCAAATATTGTTGAAATGAAATAACAAAGTATTCTTTGCCATTGCCTAAACAAAGAACTTTTATTGGAACACCAAATTGTGTGTGTGTTTCAGCATGAAATATTTGGAAAATAGACAATAATACATTCCTTTCTTTCATTAAATAAATCCATGTCATTCTGGAACAGTCATCAACAAAAATGACAAAAGGACTCAACATACGACTATCAACCATAGGACTAAAGGAAACCCGATGTTGTTTCCCATACTGGCATGACTCACACTGCAAAGAAGAAAGACGACTTAATGAAGCAACAAGTAGCTTGAGAGCCTTGAGAGATGGATGACAAAGCCCGCAATGCCACTGGAGAGGAGTCAAGAAAATTTGAATTGCAACTGTAGATCCACCACCGTCAAGATAATACAATCCACCAACTTCATGCCCTCCAACAATCTTCTTCCCTGTCTTGAGGTCCTAAAAAACATAAGAGGAAGGGTAAAAAGTGATAGAACAATTAAGGGGCTTGGTTAATCTACTAATAGACATAAGATTGAATGAACTTTTGGGCACATAAAAAATAGAGGATAAAGAAAGAGATGCAATATCAACATTACGAACACCACAAATGGCGAAAGTGGAACCATTGGCTAAGGTAACAATTTGTGATGTGGAGGCTTGAGAAAGGGAAGAAAACACACCTGGAGTCCTGGTCATGTGATCAGAGGCTCCATAATCAATAATCCAATGGGAAGGTTTTGATGCCAAATAAGCCAAGGTGTTTGACCAATCTGCTGAGTATCACCCACTTCACCACCACTAGCAACCGCATGATTAGCCCATGTGGATGGTGGGCCACGTATATCATAACATAAGTTAATTGTGTGTCCTTCCATTCCATAACGTGTACACTTTCTAGTAGTGCTACCTCTTCCTCTGCCACGGCCTCCCCCTAAGTCACGACTAGACCTGTTCATGGGCTGGGTAGCCTGATGGCCCGGCCCGCACCCCGGTCGGGCTTGGTCATGTAATTAGACCCGCGAGCCTGACCTCGGGCCTAACACAGTAAGCCCGATTGTGTTTCGGGCCGGGCTCGGGATTTGCCAAAAAAGCCCGGCCCAAGCCCGGCCTGATTCAGCACTATATATTTTATAAAATACATAATGTGTATTTTATATATTATATAAAATATATAAATAATATAATATTTATTGAAATATATATATATATATATATATTTATAATTTAATATATACATTTTTTATTTTTTTCTTTATAATTTCTCTCTCTCTCTCTCTCTATTCAACCGCTTCAGTAGTAGTAACAGCATGGGTTAAATTTCGGGTTCGGGCCCAAGCCCGAGCTTCAGGCTTTTTATGAGGGTCGGGCTCAGGCCCAAGTGGCTCGAGCTCGGGCCTTAGAAAAATCTATTAATACAGAGTGAAAGCTCGGCCCAAGCCTGGACTGGCCCGGCCCGGCCCGGCCCATGAACAGGTCTTGTCACGACCTCCACCACTTCCACCACCACAACCAAACATGGGGGTACCATGACCTCCTTGAATTGCACAACCTCCCCCTTTATTTCCACGACCTCCTCCTCTTGCTACAACAAACACTGATCTATCAGAAGTTCTAGTACTCTCTATGGGTCCTAAAGAAATTCTACAGAGATGAGCAAACACTTCCTCAAGAGTAGGAAAGGCAAATCCACCCAATATTTGTGCTTTGATTGGTTCATACTCCGACTTCAGCCCTACCAAGAACCTGGTTACATCAAGTTGCTCCCTCTGTTGTTGCTAAATTTTGGCATCTAAGGTTAAGGGATGATAGACATTAAGTTCATTTCTAAGATTTCTCGTACAGGCATAATACTCTTCAAGGGCCTGATTTCCCTGTTGCAAACTAAAGTACTCCTAATAGAACTGATATACTCTTGTAGTATTGCCCTGTCTAGAATAAAGTTTCTTAGCATGATCTCATATTTCCTTGGTTGTATTTAAGAACATAAAGTTTAGACTTATCTTGGGTCCCATGCTATTCCATAATCATGTCATAATTTAAGCATCTTCTTGCTCCCAATCACTAAACCCCAGGGGTTCAGCCTATGGTTTCTCCTCCTTCACATGTTTTACTTTCTTCTTATCCCTAAAAAAACCTCCACCAACTTGGCCCATGGCACATAATTTTCACCATTGAGTTTAATTGATGCCATCTGCACACTTAGAAAATCGGAAGGATCATCACACTGGATTTTTTATCACCACCAACATCTCCAGTTGCTGCCATCATGTTCTCAACTCAAGAAACTGTCACTGCCCTTCCTAATAATTTTCGGCATTGAGTTTAATTGATGTCATCTGCAAACTTAGAAAATCCAAGGGAATCATCACACTAGATTTCTGTTCACCACCAACATCTCCAGTTGCTGCCATCATGTTCTCAACTCAAGAAACTGTCACTGCCCTTCCTAATATCTAATTATCAACCCAAAAAAAAGAAAAAAAAACACTGCTGTTATTTGAACACTACAGTAGTCCACTCACCACCTCACAGCACTCTCTCATCCAACCACCATGACAATACATATGGGATACCACTCAGATGCATTTGGCCACTTTTTCCATCACAAAAAAAAGGTCACAATTTCTTCTAGCAACAAAAACCGTCAACCGACTAGAGAAAGCCCTCTTGAAACTGCTCAGTAGAGGGTTCAAACCACCACATACATCACCTCACGACCACTAAGGCTGTCACACATGGTGACAGCAGTCCAGGAAACACCAAAGTAGGGCTGCTGCACCTTTCTCTTATCTGTAACCCAAATCGCAGCAGTTCTGGGAGCACCAGAATAGGTTGCCGCATCCTTCTATCACCTGTAACCCAGATAGCAGCCCAGAAAAAAAGAAGAAAAAGAAAAGGATTGATCGCAGCGCCAAAAACTTGAGATTGCAGTTCTGTTTCCTCCTGCTTATGGCTCTGAAACCATGTTTTAATGGTTCAGTCAACTCCAGTTCAAAGGAGAGAAAGAAAGAAGAGAAGAAGAAGAGGAGAGAAAACTGTCGAACTAGAGAGAAGAGAAAACTCTCCCAACCGACCACAAGTATATATATTTATCAATTCAGATTACAATGTCCAATATGTTCTTACTTAAGTATGGGACATGTAACTTTAAATAAAACTAAACTGAAAAAGCACAACTTAATATATCATGAAAAGACAAAACTACCCCTACTCAGCCGACTCTACACATAAGCAAATGATAATTGGTAAAACACAAACAGTATTAAAGGCAGGCTAAGAGAGGGAGTTGTGAATATAGAAGTCAGGGAGAGTAAAACATTGTGTCTGCTTTTTCTTTTCTTTTCTTTTTTTTTTTTTGAAGATAATTTAGGGTCAAAAGATGTTAAAGCTAGTGGGAAATCTTTTGGAGTTGCTGAGGATGTTGACAAAGAGGATAGTGAGGCAATTGCAAAATACACTTGAGAAGAATGTGGTGTTGGAGTTAGAGAAGAACCATCCGACATTGCATGTTTTGAAAGTTTTCACCACATTGAAGGAAGTTTGTTTGGGTTTGGACCAATCAAAAAGGTGAAGAAAACAAGGAGAGGTGCCAAGAAAAGAAAGGAGGCTCCTGTTCAAGCTATTGGAGAAGCTGAGTAGCCAAGCAGAATTTTGTTTTTGGTGATGAGTGGGAATCTAGCGTTTAATAGCTGTTGGGTTTCCGTCATGTGTTGGGAGTTTGATTTTTGAGTATTTGGGTTGGCTAGGGGGTTGGCCCATCGAGTAGTAGGTTGGAAGTTCAACGGGATGGCAGTTTGTAAGGGTCTGATGGGATGTTTTAGTCTGTCTTCTAGGTTGGGGAGCTCGAGGTCAGGTTTGTATTTTTTGGTTGTAATGTAGAGGGTGTGATGTAAGGGGGTAGCTGGGAGAAGGGTGCTTTTTCTTCTTCTCTCAGGTGACTTCTTATCACCTTTCTTGTATTATTTTATTTTAATAAATTTCTGTTTTACCTACGAAAAAAATATTACACACTATGACTACTGCTACATTCATTTATCAGGAAACAAACTACTTAGTTCTAAAAGTATGGATGTTCTACATCCTTGCGTGTACATTAAATATGTGAACTCTCTTTCTTAGGGTTTTTTTTTTTTTTGATAAATCTCTTTCTTAGGGTATTTATAGTACATTATAATCAAGCCTACGCACTATGCCTATCCAGCTATCCCTACCGAAGAAGTGAAAATAAGAACAGCAAGACTTATCACAAGCACCTAGAGAGTATGGAAAGAAATTACATAAGACGAATACTGCTGTCGATTTCTCAGTCAGTTAAGTAATGGCTTGACAAAATATAAACTTGGAACACCTACTGACAAAGGATATATTCATAAACACAAAATTAAAAGTCTGTCATGTTAAATGGGGCAAATTACCAAAAGTTACCTCTAAATATCCCGGCACTTGGCACGGCATCTAGGAAGGTCTCTACAGCTCCCAAAACATATCTGGAGGCACAAACAAATTGAGCCCATGCAAGAACAAAAAATATTAGTGCAACGTTTTTTGTAATGCCTACATGTGAAATATTAAGAAGAGAACATAATGGAGACTATGGAGTTTAGATCCACCATCCTTAATGATGTTATCATTAGAATTATCACACTAACAAATGGTAGAATCTGCACTTACAGAGCTCCAGCAACAGCATTCCCAAGGAAGAAGCATAACCCAATGCTAACTCCAACCTCTGGACCAAGGGCTCGACCAATGAGATAATATGGTCCTCCACCCTACAAGTAAGACAAAACAGAGGAACAATAGATATCTAACCCTCATAATCTAACAATTTGGTACCCAACCAGCCTGGTCATCATTGACCTGGGAACAAGGACCCAGTCAGGCTAGTTACCCATTTTCCCCAAAATTGTAAGCAAATTGAACCAGAAACCATTCAACTGACTGATGCTTAGCTCAACACTGGAATACAGGACCCAGGCAAGTCACCCATAACCATCTGGATCAGTGTAATAGAAAAGGATTTAGAGCACCATGAAGGCTATACTATTAAATTACAAGATTTTTGGCACCAAGAGTAAATACCCCATTCCTCTTGGTCCTCGGCAAATTCTGTAACGGATAGCCTTACAAGAAAGGGTGTGTCAAGAAATGAGAGTTATTGTGGTATTTAATTACCAAAATGGTGTATTAAGAAACAATTCCTTTCCTTCCAAAAATATCAAATACCTAGAGTCATAAAGAAGGATGCAAGGATTCCCAACAAGAACTAATTCTTGCATAAACAGAAATAATTGAAATAATTAACAAATCCATTTGAAAAACATCCCGCAGATGTCAAGAAGAAATCAATAAATATGGTTTTGAATCCTACCAGATGCCTTCTAAGATACACATATTAAGAAACAAAAAGCTATTATTTTGGGGAAAAAAATTCCAGGTGAAGATCCTTTTGACCATCATCATCCAAAACAAGGCCACCACTAAGGCACTAAGATTATATTCCCAAAGGGTCTTGCATTTTGTCAATTATCAATCCATTTCTACTTGAGCAGTCACACAAAAGGTTAAGGAGAAGAAATGCAATGCAACAATTAAAAGTAAAATATGCATCTGCAATACCTTCATTGCACCATTAGTCGCAATTGCACTTAATGAAATTGAAGTAAGGAAAGTGCACAACCCACAAAAAGCAACCAGCAACAGTGACTCACCTATGCCTGCCATACCAACAATCCTGCAAGAGGAAATTTCAATCATTTACCATGTTTAAAAATTTTAAGACAATAAAGTACAGGATCTGAGCCAACAGTTAACTGTTAGTGCACTGCACATCAATTGCAAGGTGGTTTTTATGTAATAAATAAAACTTATTAAAAAAGGAAGAGAATACAATCTCAGGCAAGATGATATCACCAACATACCCAAAAAACAAACATCACCAAATCCCTTACAAAAAACATCACCTGTACCCAGCTTTATCAATAGAAGTAGAAAAAGAGAACTAATAAAACGAGGGAGATTGGTGTTTGGGAGCATGGAAATATAGATAGATGATAAGGGAAACAATGAATATAACGAGGGAGATTGGTGTGTGCTTTAAGTGGACAAGAAGGTCAGCTAACGGGCTAGCGGATACCTTAGCAAAACAAGGGAATGTAAGGGAGAACATGTTTTGGGCAGTGCTGTAATGAGTATGTAACTTGGGTCAACTTCTTCTTAGGAGTTAACAGATGTACCTTATCATAGTTTTAATTTTAATGAAGTTACCGTTTCCAATCAAAAATAAAATAAAATAAAATCCCACACCCATTCCCTACCAGATTCTACAACTCAATTGCAAGGTGGTGTGTTAATAATAACATTTTTTACAAGTGACAGAAGTTGTATTAATGATTGGAGAGAACAAAAAAGATTTCAATACAAAGATAAATAGTACACAAATCCCATCAGAGACAGTCAAAACAACTCAAAAGAGCACATAGTCCAGACCAAGTAATTTTACAATGCCCCATGCCACAAATAAGTAATAATTAACTAAAGCTAATTAATTAATAAAGAGTAACCAGTTATCACAAAATACACAATATAACAGCAGTTTCCCAAAATTAGGTCAATAATTAGCTCCATGTTACTTGAGCTTTCCTAAGCACTATAATTCATTGGTGTTAGCAGTCAATATCAACTTGCATTGATGTGAGGTTCACAGGTAATGCCTCAAGGAACAGCCCAATAGGCTCATGTGTCAAAGTGAAAAATGCACAGCTCATGCAGCCACAGCTTCTTTTATCATTATCAGATCTGGAATTTTTAGTGATAGGTACAAAAGCAAATCAAAAAAGATCACAGCACTGGAATCGGGAAGAATAAGACTCAATGTTGATGGATTTAAAACTGGCCTACTCATCACAATGGAAAATTTTGATTATTATAGGATGGTTATCTGCAAGTGCAGAAGGGCCCTTGCTCCTAAACCACTTGATGAGGGAAGCAAGGGCCAATAGGGTTTAGTGATTTGTTGAGAGTTGAAATGAAAGCTGTAACTGAAGGGCTAAAACTGGTGGCAGGTCAGAACTGGAGAAATGTGTAGTAGAAGGAGACTGCCAAGTTGTCTTTTCATGGTTATTACATATGAGGTGCCTCCTTGACCATTTCAGTTCTCTGTTAGAGAAGCTAAAGCTTTGGGAAGCTTGAATTGCTTGTTCATGTGGATACCTAGGTTGCCAACTCTTAGGCTGACAGTCTTGCAAAATCTGGTGTGGCAAGGCAGGCATTTTCATTGGGGAATGCCGGGTCGAAGGGATGAATTGTAATCTGTAGTCTGCTCATATAATGTTTCCCTTCTTTGTCATCCAAGTGCTGTTTTGTACTTCCATTGCTGTCTATCTTTGGCAGTAAGGGTTTTGGTTATATGTTGAAATACAAAGTCTTTTTTTGATAAAAAGTTGAAATTTTAAAACAAAAAGAAAGTACAAGAGGAAGTTGATAATAAATCACCTGAGAGAAGAAAGAACAAGCCCAACATCATAATCTACTCACTCACAACCTACAAAAACCCCGACCATGCAGAAACGACTCAAAGAAACAGCACCGCTGCATCACTCGACATCTCTTTCACAGATCAAAACAAAAAACAACTCCTCTCAAAGACAAGATAATTCATCTCCGTCAAGATCCTCCTCCTGACCTTCTCCCTTGACCTACACCTCTCCCCCCTTCCCTCAGAATGGTCTTCTTGTGTCTCTCCTCCCTACTTTTCTCAAATTCTTCAAAATCTTTTCTAGAGAAAGCCTCTCCACCCAAGAAAAATGAGCCCAAAGCCTTACCAACCTCCACATCCCTATCTGCAAATCTCTTCACATCCAGACAGCCTTCATGTTCTCCCTCCAACGCCGCAGTCAGTTTGTCATTTTCACTAGTAACCATGCATTCATTCTCCTTTTCTTTTCTTTTTCCTTAAAGGCTCCCAATCTCTCCAACTCCCCTTCATGTAAATGCACCATAGAATCACTTTAGCCATGACAGTGAGAACTTTCACCAGTGTTGATCCTTCCCAAGGAGGCTTCCCAACAAAAAGCCCCAAGTCTAGGTGGAATCAGTTTACCCCAAACTTCTTTAAACGGAAAGAATTTCCCAACAAAATCAGTAACTGTTAAGTCTCTAAAGAAGGAAGCACAGGAGAAAAAATCGAAAGGAGAAAGGATCCAAATCCGTGAATCCTCCTTTACAGGGTCCAAGCAGACACCTTGCAAGATATGAAGTGACAAAAGGCTGTTTAAATCTGAATCCCTGGTTCTCCTTCTGAAACCTAGATCCCAATCAAGCTCGAAACCCTCAGCAAGAGAAGAAAGGAAGTTGGAAACTGATTTGTTCTTAAAGAATCATTTTATCACAACATCCTAGAACTTCACCAATCTCGAACTTACCTCCTAGGAGTCATTATACCCAGGTACCTGTATATGCCTAGCGTACTGGCGTTGGATATGGTATTTGTCTTATACAGTACCAAACACCACATGGATACTTCTAGGTATACTTTACTGAATCAACACTTTTTAAAAATTTGTACGATGGTATGTTTTAACAAATTATCCTACAAAAAATTCTGTAAATCCTGGAAATGGAGAGTGTATCCCATTTCCTGCATCTGTGACTATGAGCATATCCTTAGTTAGGAATCACAGCCTACTTTAACACCACTATGAAGCAGATTTAGCTAGAGCAATTCTACTTCCAAAACAAATGCAGTTCTTCGTCCATGACATAAGCCACAGCCCACAGTGAACCAACTTTCAAACTGGCATATAATTTTTATTACTGGCTGATACAATTTTATAGGTTGTCAAACAGTCAATTTTTCATTGATCCCTTGTGGCATATTGTGACCCATGTTACTCATTGGATCTTTCCTCTTCCTTTCAATTTCACTAATAAATGTCTTGTTATATATCATCTGATACAGTAGCTAAACATAATGTTTGAGGAAGTAACTATCCTCTATCAGGATGGAAATAATAATTAAAAAAACTATTTTGGCACTAAACACAAAAGCAAAAAAAAAAAAACACTGATATAAGGATCAAAAGAAAAAAGAGTCAACCATCATTACATAAAAAGGACGCTTATCAGAAAAATCATGCACGTAGAGGGATTTCCCATGAACAATAGATTCCTTGGAATTCCTCCAAGTTCCTCTGTCAGAAGTTATCATTGTTTATAGTTATAACTTCTCTGAGCTAAGCCTTCGGTGCTATTGCAGTCAATTATAGATTGGTTATAACCCCTAATACAAAACAATTTTCTTTTATTGTAAAAAGTAAGGTATTTTATTAAATCAAATAACGGTACAAAGGAGCCTAAGCCAGTAAAGGCTGCCTAGAGCCACCTCAGACTACAAATGCATCCAAGTCTGAGAACTAAACAACAATCTCAAATTCTGATTTTTAAAGTCCTCCGTTGCCAACACCCAAGACAGTAGTTTACCCACAGCTTTCTGCACCATTTCCTCTGGAGATTTAGCTTTGCCCTGAAAAATTCTGTTATTTCTTTCAATCCAGATAGTCCAAAGCACTGCAGCCGGAATAGTTCTCCAAACCAAGGTTCCTTTCTTGCTGAGACCCTCAATTTTCCAACAAAACAAGCAGATCCTTCACAGAATTTGGCATTACCCAACTGACTTCCAATGCCTGAAGGAAATGCCTCCAAATATGACTCGAGACTGGGCAATGTAAAGAAAGATGTTCAATAGTTTCTGCTGCCCCACCACACAAGCCACATGACATGTCCAAAATCTGAATGCCACGTTTCACTAGATTAACTTTGGTTAGACACTTATTTAAAGCCATTGTCCAGAGCAGAAACTTCACTTTAGAAGGACTAATTGAGTTCCAAACCTGCCTAGCCGGAAAGCTCCCCTGACCTGAACTTATCAACTTACTGAGCATAGACTTTACAGTGAACCTGCCATCAGCCTCCCTTTTCCATCTCCAAGCATCCTCCTTGTTCGAGTCAATCCTCTGGTTATGAAGCAGGCCCAACAGATTTGCATAATCTTCAACTTCCCAATCAAAGAGGCACCTCCTACAAAATATATTCCAACTGAAAGAGTTACCAGAGGCATTGAAATTCTCAGCCACCGAGGAATCCTGATTTACAAAAATTTGATACAAGAGAGGAAAGGCATCTTTTAGACACACTTCAGAACACCAAGAATCTTTCCAAAATTTAATTCTTTCCCTATTTCCCAATTTATATCCGATTCCTTCCTTAAATAAAATAGAGTTCTTCAAAATACCTGTCCAAATGGAACTTATCCCTCTTGAAATAGGAGATTTGAATCTCCAATCACCCCAATCCACTCCATATTTGTCCACAATCAGCTTTCTCCACCATGAATTACTTTCATTTGTAAATCTCCAAAGCCATTTACACAGGAGGGCAGAGTTAAACTTCTTCAATTTTCTTATTCCCAACCCACCAACTTCCTTAGGAAGACACACTTGGTCCCAATTTACAACATGAACCTTCTTCTCCTCCTCCCAACCTCTCCGAAGAAAGTTTTTCTGTATTTGATCCAATCTATTTGTTACTTTGGAAGAAAAGGAAAGAGGGAGAAGAAATAAGTAGGCAGATTAGAAAGATTGCTCTTAATCAATGTAGCTCTCCCCCCGAAAGAAAGATATTTAGCTTTCCAAGATGCCAACTTCTTCTCCATTCTTTCAACCACTGGAATCCAAGTCTCAGAGGAAGAACATTTAGCTCCAAGAGGAAGCCCCAAGTATTTGACCAGAAGATGGGCAGTCTAACAAGCCATAACTTCTGCACAATCCTCTAGATTTGTAGCATGACCTACAGGGATGATCTGAGATTTACTCAAATTTACCTTGAGGCCAGACACCACCTCAAACCAACTCAAAATTCCAAGCACCACCTCCAGCTGACTTGGTGAAGCATCAACAAAACATAAAGTGTCGTCAGAAAATTGAAGAATATTAACTTTTTCCTTGCCCGGTGCAATTGCAAAGCCATCCCAAAGCCCATTCTCAACAGCCTTCTTGCTAAAAAGAGTTAGAATTTCCATGACACAAATGAAAAGTAGGGGAGAGAGAGGGTCACCTTGCCTCAAACCTCTAGTGCTTCCAAAAAACCCCGTTGATTGCCCATTAACTAAGATGGAGAACTTAGGGGTCTGAACACAAACTCTGATCCAGTTTCTTCAAAGCTGCCCAAAATTCATTTTCTCCAACACCAGGTCCAAACAGTGCCAGTTAACATGATCATAAGCTTTTTCAATATCAAGTTTACACATAACACCTAGGGTCCCCTCTCTTCTTCTGGATTCCAGCAATTCGTTAGCAACGAGGATTGAGTCAATCATCTATCTACCCAGGACAAAAGCACTTTGATTGCAAGAAATAACACTGCCTAACACACACTTCATTCTTTCTGCCAAAACCTTAGCCAAGATTTTGTAAAAACTGTGCAAGAGACTAATGGGCCTAAAGTCCTTTATAATGACAGCCCCCTCAATTTTTGGAATGAGAGTGATGAAAGTTGCATTCAGGCTTCTTTGAAATGAGGCATTAGTATGAAATGCCTAGAACACCTGCATCATATCACTCTTCACAATATCCCAACATTTTAAATAAAATAGATTAGAAAACCCATCTGGACCCGGTGACTTATCACTTTCCAGCTTCTTTACTGCACCCTTATTTTCCTCTTCTGTAAATGGTCTCTCAATCCAGCATTTCTACTCTTCATTTAATTTATTAAATTGAAGCTCGGAGGTAAAAGGTCTATGAACCCACCTCTCTTTATAAAGGTTCTTATAAAAAGAAGTAGCTATAGATTTAACCTCAGAACTAGACTCACCACTCCTGTCCTCCCACACCAGCTTGCTGATTGAAGAGATCCTAGCACAAGCATTTGTCATTTTATGAAAGAACTTTGTACTTTTATCCCCCTCTTTGAGCCAAATAGATTTTATCTCTTTTTCTCCACTTCCTCTCTTCCTCTACTGCCATCTTATCATATCTGATTTTGCAATTGACCTCTTAAGTCTCAGATCTTCAGACAAGGGACCCGCCTATCCAGCTCTGTCAATCTCAACAGTGGTGCTCAACAAAGCCTTCTTTTCAGTAACCAGCTTCATATTCTTCTCCATACTCCAAGTTTTTAGTTTACCCTTGATGGCTTTTAATTTTGATGCCATAACAAAAGAGCTAGAGCCCTCCACTTGCAACTCGTTCCATACAGATCTGATTAAGGGAATAAGATTTTCCTCCCCAAACCAAGCATTTTCAAATTTAAACGGGGATTTGACTGTCTCACGGAGACCACAGACAAGCTGAATAGGGCTGTGGTTGGACACTGGCCTAGGAAGGGAAAACTGCCTGAAATCCGGAAAAAATTCATCCCAGTTTGAAGATACCAAAAATCTGTCCAGCCTTACCGAGGTCGGGACAGATTGATTATTAATCCAAGTGAATCTATTACTCTGAATCGGAACATCCATTAATTCCATATTATTAATGAAGTTAGCAAACATGTTCATCAAACCAGTTCTTCTACCCCTTGTATTCTTCTCATCCACCGAAATAATTGCATTAAAATCACCCCCGGTTACCCAAGGATAATTCTGAGGGTCTCTCAGGTCTTAATTCCTCCCAAAAAGCCGCCCGAAGATCAGAATCAACAGGACCATATATGTTTGTAACTTGAATAAGTTTCCCATCTTGTAATTTCAGCCTTAGAGAGACTGAGAAATTACCAATTCTGCTAGAAACCAGAGAACAGAAAGTAGGGTCCCAAAGGCTCGCAATGCCACCAGCACTCCCTGAAGCAACCAAGGCCTTCCATCTGACCTGACCCTCCCCCCAAACACTTCGAACCGTAGCAGCATCAAGATTCTCCAGCTTAATTTCTTGGAGCAAGACTATCTTAGACTTCGATTGCTTCAGGGAATCACATACCATCATCATCCTCCTTCCCAACCCCAGCCCTCTAACGTTCCAGGAAAGTATTCTCACTTCCATAAGAATTAACTAATGACAAGGACCCACACTTCACAACTTCTTAGACCCCCTTGCAGCCCCTTCATTGCTCCCCGCCTTATCATTCAGACCCCACGTTAATCTCATCATTTCTCTACTTCTCTTTGTTTTTATTCCCCCTTTTTTGGCCGCCAATTTTCCCCTCTCCATAAGCACTCTTTGTTCAATTCCTTCCAAGAACTTAATAGTATCAACTTCCATCCCCTCCATCGAAATTCCCAGGAAATTCCCCAACCCCAGAAGTTCTGACGGCACCCAAGAAGAATGATTATTTTCAGACACACTATCCTTACCTACCTCCATAGTAGATAAACTTAATTTACCCTAGTTTCCTATCAAGACTTCTCCATTGCTTCTCCTCATTGGCCCAGGGCTTCCTCCACTATTCCCCAACTCTTTGGATTGATCAAGGCTGTTTCCCTCATTCCCGCTTTGAACCTCCTTACCCAACACTGCAATAGGGGTCACCACCATCGGAGTCTCTTCCACTGGCACCAGAGGGAGATCTTGAATTTGTTGCCGCCTAGTATCCATCTCCCATGAACCTTTTGAAGAAGACCGAACTTTTTGGGAAGATGTAGCAGCCTGACTCAGGCCTCCTAGCTCCATTTCTTCAGAACTGGGAATCTGGACCAAAGGAGAACCAACACTTGGATTCATCGGCTGTTTGGACGGGAGACTGACCCAGGTCGGCTCCAATCGAACTGAGCTATAGGCTGTTTGTCTTCCAGTGGGCCACCGAGGCTCACTAAAAAATTTTTTTAACTTCATTTTTCTTAACCACTTGACTGGAGCAGGCAGACAGGATATTAAGTCTAGCTTGACCCAGATCCAGATCCTGAGTCTGAATCTGAGCCACCTCATCACCCTTGGAATCCAAACCGGCCCCTTGTCGAGCCTCCCACCCCTTACTCCTCGAGATCTCAACATCTGGCTCCACGTGCATCTCTTTGATGCACTGCTTGATGAGACCTTTTAATTCCTCCACCCTCGAGAATCCCCCACATCCTCCCTTCATTAATTCTGGCGTACAAGACTCAAAAATATCATTCTAAGGACAATCTTGGCCGTCCAAAGAGACTGCTTGTGGACAGACCAGATTCATCCCACGACCATCTTCTTCCCCTCCGTCGAACTCCAACGAGCATCTCAACGGCAGTTTGATTCTCAGATAGCTTCTTTGAACATCTTGCGGCAGCGAACTCTCTCCCTCGTCTTCTAAGACCACAGTATTTGAAATCTCCGAGCTCCTTCCCTGCAATCAGATCTGACTGTTCACATGATTCTCCTACATCCAGCTTCGAACTGTCGGCAGAGATTCAGGCCAGATGCAGATTTCAAACATCGACTCCCCCACAACAACCTCCACTTTTTCAGGAATATTTTCGGTCCTTCTCACCTTCGTTCGAACCCACTCACAAGTTGATAGCTCCTCAGGGGAGTCATCGGTTTCCACAAAACCACCACACGCATCCCCTATGGTCTTGATCACACTCAGACACCACAGTAACAGAGGAAGACCATAAACCCTAACCCAGATTGTTTTCAAACAATTAGAGTCTCCGCTTGATTCCGGATAGAAGCAGCCTGCACTTCCCCCCCCCCCCCCCGCAACCAGTCCAGAAAGAGATGGATTCTCCCCATTTGCCATGGGCCCTGATTGAGGATCCATGCCGCTGCTAATCTCGATGGGAATATGAACAGGAAGAGGTCATCAGCAAATTTCTTCACTCTCACTCCTTCCAGCATCTGCTTACCCAGTTTTCCACTTCTTGAAATCCTACCCTCCGCTGAAATCTCCCCACCAAGCAACCTCGCAGGAATCTCCTTCTAGCCTCAACGCCTTGGAGCTCTATCGCTCTGTCACTATCACCTATCTTTCCTCCACCTTCTTGATTTCAGACTGCCCAAAATCCGGCCAAACTCCAACCGCAACCGCCTTACTGTAAGAAAAATTCGGTCTCCTCCTCGCTCCCTTCTCTACACCCCTGTACCAGTTGCTAGCTTCCCATCTCCTCCCACCTCCCTGAGCTCTCTGAAGAGATCTATCTCGAAACATCTTCACCCCGCAATCTAATACAAAACAATCCAAGGCCTTAGCTAATTATGTTACAGGAACAATCTACATAACACAAGGAAAGGGCCCTTAAGTTCCTAATTCCTATAAGCTGTTAGCCACACAATGCATCCCTCCTCTGTTAGGTCAGGAAAGGGCCCTTGAGTTTGTTCTATTATTTGAGTCATACATAATCTGAATAACTAAAAAGAGAAAAGATGCAAGTAAATTTCTGCCCATGACTGGAGCTGAAAACACCATAAGTGTTGAACTCAAACCGAGCTGTAATCTTCAAATTTCAACTATTTTTGGCAATAAACTGCATAGAATTTCCTTTTAATAGAGCCAGAACAGAAATGTAGAACTATGGTAAAACTTATTTTCTCATTTATCTACAAACAAAAATACAATGTCCCAATGAAAAGATAAAAAAAAAGAGAGAGAGAGAGAGAGAGACGCAAGCAAATTAAGAGCAGGAAAAGTGTTACCAAGAAAATCGGATATAGTAAATAATTCCCAGTATGTTCTGCAAGCATGGGACAAACACACCCATCATTGTCCCCAGTTTAACACCAGTTGGCTGCAGGATAAATCAAAATTACTTTTCATCAGAAGCATGGTAAGGCATCTAAAATGCAGCAGAAGCTCAACAACTATAACCGAAGATAAACCATGTTTGTCAAAAGAAAAAGAAGCAACATGACCACATTCCGAAGTGATAAGGCATTTAAATCTCAAAAGAAAAAGAAAAGAAGCAACATGCATCAATCATGCTTGTGTTTTGTGGAACAATTGAAATTATAAACCACCTTTTCTTGAATGTCAATGCACTAGTGAAAGTCTATGTTTTATTGGTGTTAGAGTCGGCTATAGAAGGGTAGTCTAGTCTTTTTACTTTATGTTATGTACTAGATGTAATTACTATTATATTCTAAGTTAAGTGATGTGAGTGGGGGCACAATGACTAGAGAGAGGAGGGTTCTCTAAATCGAACCAGTCTTTCCTTCTACCTATTCTTCTCTTCTCTCTTCTCCTCTTTTATTCTGAAACTGAAGCATATACAGATCTGAACTTTATCAATTGATAATGGAAATTTATTGACGGAGAAAGGGGGGGAGAGAGAGAAAGAGAGAGAGAGCATACTTAAAGGAAAATAAAACAACACTTCATGAACAACATCCCAAAGTGTCCAAAATGCTTCAAATAGCAGGATAGCTCAAAATAACTAACACACCTCAGGATTCCAAAGCAGACTCAGTCTCACAGTATGCTAACACTCCAAGATCACCACAATTTGAGATTCATATCTCTAACCCATCAAGACCCACCTGCCAATCTTTTCAACAGGGTACACCAATGTGAATCTTCCTACCAGACACCAGTAGAGGGACACAGAATGCTTCCCTCTCCAAAAGGATTCTTCATATTTTCTCTAGAAGGGTTTTGTCCAAAAGACAAGGCATTCAATTCCTCAAACCAAAAATAGGAGAATTGAAGAAGACCATCAAGAGAGCCAATCAGAACTTAATTGAAGAGATGACAAAAGGACAGTGGGTCTGAGGGCCTAAATCTCAAAGCTTCAGATTGATAATAATATCATTAGCTTCCATATTCCATTACTTGTGACTCATTGGGATAAAACAGAAGAAGCATTTCACTAATACACAAAAGATGCTATACTTAGGAATTGGCAGCAGATGACCTCCACTTCAGTGACAAAATCGTTGACATTACTCATTTGGCACCCTCCATAACCTAATACAATAAAACTTAACTTTGATCAGTGCAGTATTGGCCTATTGGGAACCCTGGACTTTCAGGAGTGGGGGAGCCTTTAGAAGTTACACTTGTGCCTCCTTCTTTAGAGCACTGTTACCCTCTCCTCTTGTTGGTTTGTCTTTTCCTGTTAAAGATGTATGGTGTCGACCTATACCTCCAAAGGTTGGGAGTTTCTGTTGAGAATCCTTTCTGGAAAGAGTATACAGGGGATCTACTCCAAAGAAAAAGACCCAACAGTTGTTTGTCTCCTCACAGGTGTGTTCTCTGTAAATCTGATGGTGAGTCTGGATACCATTTACTAATTTCTTGTCAGTTTATTAAGGTTATTTGGGAATGGTTTGCTTCTTTGTTTGGGTGCAGGTGGACTCCTCCTTTGAATGTGCAAAGTTTATTTACTTCCATGCCCAACTGGCCAACCAAAAGGGCCAAGATCATGTGGAGATGCGGTAGGGCTGCGATATGTTGGACTGTTTGGGAGGAGAGAAACTCAAGGATATTCTCAGATAAGGAGAGAAGTATGGATGAAATCCTTGAGACTATCCACATCAGGATGATACATTGGCTGAGAACATTGGAATTGACAAGGAGCTGGAAGGAGATTGCAGAATCAGGCTCAAGTAGGAAGAACTTAAATTTTTGCTGGACACCTCCACCTCATGGGTTCACCAAACTGAATTTCGATGGTAGCAGCATAGGCAATCCAGGACCTTCTGGAATAGGGGGAGTAATAAGGGATGAAGCAGGAAATTTGTTGGCTATGTACTCTGGTCCGATTGGGGTAGGAGACTCTTTGAGGGCTGAGATCCTAGGAGCTATTGAAGGGATACAAAGGGCCAAAGAACTGAGTATTAAAAAGCTGATTATAGAAGGTGATTCTGAAATTGTGGTGAATTGGCTAACAGAGGACAGTTCTATGCTCTGGAAATACAGCAATGAAAAGAGGAAGTTCAAGTGGCTCACCAAGGACATGGAAATACATTGTACATGGATAAAGAGAATTGCAAATGCATTGGCAGATGGTCTAGCTAAACAAGGGGTAAACAGAAATACTATGTTCTGGGCTGCTTTGTAATTGTAATTGTAATTGCTTCATGGTCAGAATGTACCTTGGGTAGTTGGGAGTTAAGATTCTTTAGCTTCCTCCTCTGTAACTCTGATTATCTCAATCTTTATTTATAAAAGTTCATTGCTATTGATAAAAAATATATATAATACTGCTATACTGAGGCCCAATTGGCACAGGTGACACTGCAAGAGCAGAAATTATGGCATGTCTGACAGGACTCAGGCTGGTTATATTGTTGAACTTCAGAAACATACTAGTAGAAGGGATTCACGAGTGGTTGTAGCCTTGTAGGCTGGTTAATGAAGAATGAAGTTAGAAAACTTAAACATGCCATGGGAAAACTATCAAATCAAATCTAGCAGCACATTTGGGGACAGCCTATAGGTGAACTCCTAGATCTGCAAAAGTGATGGCCGATGGACTAGCTAATCAAGGTTGCAAGGGGTTAACTGGAGAGAGTTGTACTGGAGTCTGATTGATCACATAGTTTTCAAGGCGCCAAGGCAAGGCTAGGTGATAGGGGGGCGCTTTGTCACCTAGGTGATGGATTTTTTAAGTAAAAACATACATCCTAGGGTAGTTCCCCAGGTTCCATAACCATACTTCCTTAATAATTATCCATAATTTTCATAAGAAAAGTATGAACTTCATGTTGAAGTATAGAAAATCAACATATTCATAAGAAAAAGAAGAAAGAAAATAAAATTCAAAAACAATAGGGGGCTGAACCCCTATTTTTGTTATAGGAAAAGTAGAAAAGAAAAGGTGAAAGCAGAAGAAGAAAATGTGTTGAGTAGACAAAATTTTAAGTTCTTATTGGTTCTGGTTTTGAAGTCTTTGAGGGTTCAATACAGCAGTTAGCAATGTTTATGTTGATTAAACCCTAACAAATAAGAAAATAATAAAAATAAATTATTATATAAACACAAAATGAGTATTTTAGTTTAATGTCTATTTTATAATTATAATCTCAAAAAAATAAAGAATATAAAAGTATTTATAACACAACATACAAAACTGCTTAGAGATTAGGAGAGGCAAACCTCCAAGGGCACCTTGTTGCCTAGGTATCGCCTAGGTGCCCAACTGCCCGCCTAGGCATCACCTTGACAACTGTGATTGATCAGGTTGAAGGTCTTTAATGTAAATTGGTCATAACTATCATACAGAAAAAAGCATGCAAGAGAGAGTATTTTAAGAAATTTCTAGGGTTAACTAGGGAAGGTACAGATACATACTTTCAACAAATACCATAACTCCTTTTCTGTTTTTCTTCTGCTTTAGTTTACTTAAACATGAGACGATGATCAAAGAATTACAAGGTCATATAGTAGCACCAATCAGCAGATAATCAATTAGACAAGGAATTCCAGAAAGATTTTATCATTCAATGGCCTTAGAAGAATTCCTATAAAATAATAACAAATAGCCTCTATGGACAACAAAAACAATATATATGCCCATGGTTATTGGTTTCTTGCAATCATTTTCCACCATGTGTTAGCACATTAGGAGGCAAAATTTATGGAGGTCACATTAACATGCCAAAGAAAATTGCCATACCTTTGGACGTCCAAGAGTGATAGAAACGTCTTCCCCATCTCTCCTGTCTCTTGGACTAGAGGGGGCAGGAATTTGTTCTCCTATCATACTGGAAAAGAGATCCAATTAAGACGTTAAGTAATTACACAAGAGTTGAAATCCATTGCCCAACAGAAATAGATTCTGTACGATCAAGAATGGATAACTACATACTTGACCAAATAAAGGAGACCCCAAAAAAATCTGTTCAAGGGTGTTAAAAAAATGGAATGGTACCAACAAGGAAAAACAATAGGAGCCATTACTTGGTGTAATGGTAAAATCTCACTGGCAAGCATGGGAACACAGGTTCAAGTCTGAGGGCGGACACATTTTGCAAAAATAAAAAATGCCAAAGGTTAGGACCATAACTGGTCTACCCCTCCCAAGACCCCAAATAGCTGGGACCAACATTGGGCAATGGCCTTTCTCATGCCAACAAAGAAAAACAAAAATTTGGAATCATATGTTGAGGAATAAATACAAGAAACCATTACCTCTTAAGACCAAGGATGTTGACAAGAGAGTCAAAGCCAAACAATTCCAATTTGGATTCACTGAGGGAACCATTTACTTCTGTATGAGTTGGAGATGACTCCTCCCTTGCATCAGACTCCATGTTTGATTGAGAATCTACTTCAATTTTCCTGTCATGACACAAGAATCAATATCAAGTACTTCAATCAGCATATATAGATAGAACTCTTTTTTTAAAGGTAAAATAATTTAGTAGAACTTCAGAAAAAAAAAAAAAGTTAGCTCAGAATCAAATACATACATATATACCTGCATAAGAATCAATATCAAGTACCATATAATTATATATAATACTTCATAGACCAATATGTCACTACAAATAAACAAAATGAAAATATACAAAAATAGAAATATAAATTTATTTACTATATAAACAATAAACCCAAAGGCCTAAGTATTTATCAACGTACATAATGAATTCCTCACAACTTCCCCCCAGAGAACTTGAAAGTCAGCTCTTTCTCTCTTTCTCAATATATACTCCGTCAGCCAATTCTCTTCAATGGTTTGACTATTGAACCTGCTTAATACTTCAAGATCATTGATCTCATTTTGCCACTAGGTAAGAATATTTAAGATTTATTTTCCCTGCATGAACAATTACTGTAAATGTTCCATCTTTAGCTATAATAAAAACACAAAAGGAAATTTTGACATAGTACAGATGTTCTGAGCTTTAGACAAAAGTGACAGATAATATAAACATTGTGAGGTAATAGTTTCTGACTAAAATTTAGAGTAGCGATCCATCATATGCTCTGTTAACACAAAAGACATGCTGGAAACCCATGTTTTAGAGAAAATATGGAGAAATATGTGAACTAAGTAAAAAAGTACAGTTCTGAATTAATTCACAAATATTATTTTAAAGCAAAAGCACCATCATTGTTATTTTTTAAGATGCTGAAAGAGAAGAACATCAGTGCCCTCAAACAAGTAAAGGATTAGAAGAGTCAGATATTGGTGCAAGTTACAAAAGTCTTTTCCCACGTCAAAGGTAGTCATTTGGAGGCTGGCCCATGCAGCAATAGGATGGTTACAATCAGGTGATTCAAAGATAGTAATAGGATGGTTACAATCAGGCAGTATGGGAATCGGAATTACGGGTAGACCCTAAGGGAGACCAGAAGCCTTTCTCTTATATGGGTTAGTAGGTCAGCAAATAGTTTGGCTGATGGGTTAGCCAGACAAGGGGTAAAATAGAGTTGAATTGTTTAGGGATGAACTGTAATTCTGAAGTCTTTTGGGGTTCTAGTACCCTATGCTATGGGGCTGAACCTCTGTAATGTTTTTAAAGTTAATCTATTGAAAGTTACCTTTTCCTATTAAAAAAAGTAAAGTAAAGAACATAACTAAAATCCTTCAAGGGTCACTGAAAAGTGGCACTATCAAAAGGGCCAGCTTTCTGTTGAGTTATTGAGCCCAGCTTTGTTTTATTTTATTTACTTTTTTCAGTTAGGAAGTTATTGGGCCTTAGGCCCATTAGTTTATGTTAAGTTGTGTCTTTTCAGCTACTTACAAGTAGCCGACCTACTAAGGGTATTCTTGTATTTGTACATTCTTTTTATGAAGTATATAAATTAAAAGGAAGGGGGCAGCCAATAACTTAACATCAGCCCAATAACTGATTCTTTTTGGCTTCTTCTCTTCCTTTCTTGCTGAAACCTTTCAGCTCTTTCTTCTTTTCTCTTCACAAAGTTTATATCAAACACAACTATCAGCTTTTCTACTCTTTCTACTACTGATGATTATCATAAACTTAATGCTCCCAAAAGAATCTCCAAAGGCATTCCTAGAGGAGACAAGGACTGCAAATAGCAATGTTGTAAGACTCAGAGTCACAAAACCGAAAAGGCTGCCAGATCACAGGTCAGACAGATCGGCTGACCGCTAGGTCAACCAAGTGACTTGCGATGTCATATTTATAAAATATAAAAATATTATACATGTAATGAAATACGTATTAGTTGTGGTCGAATGGTTTTTGTTTTGGTTTTTAATATAGGTGACCAGGTTTCAAGTCTTCTAACTCACATTTATTCAAATTTCAAAGATGTATATACATATTTGGGCATATAGATATTAAAGAGAAAAAATAGACACAAATACCATGATAAACAAATGGTAGCGAATTAATTTATGCAAGGGAGAGGTCATAGGTCCAATTCTCATCATTTCCATTTTATGATTTCTAATAAATCAGTGACCACGGAGGGTCATTCAAAACTGGCTGGGTTGTTAAAAGCCAGCCAATTTTAAACAGTTTTCACAGTCCTACTGTCCAGTCTGGTCCAAGTCTTACAACATAAGCAAATAGTATCCTTCATCTGAATTTGAACCCAAGCTTGCTCTAATAAGGCTATCCAATTTCATCAGTTTATGATTGGATTGGATACATCTGTTAGTAAAGTTGGTTTAAGTATTGCATGTTTGCATGCTTACCAACTAAGCAGTCATAAGTCCAAGTCTCATAGAAGTTGTTTTATTCATCGAATCACACTATGATACTGAAAAGGCTTGAAGCCTAAAAAACTGTTAAACACTCAACTGGTATAACAGAAGTGGTAAACACCAATCAACCCAATCAACTGGTATTTATCAATGTTGGGGGGAAGGGGTCTGATTGGTCAAAGTTCTTTCACTATCGTAGAAATTACCTTATTCATGACATAGATATACAAGATCAAAGGCAATTCTTGTTCATTTCATTCATATTATACAATATTTTGATCATTTTTAGTTTCATTTATTAATTGTATACAATATCAAATTTGGATATAGATAACCTCCCAAAGTCAAAGTTTTCTGCTGGGAAACATCCTTAAAGATCATCAGTACCAGGGAAATTCTTCAAAGAAAGAAACCCTCATGTTTGTGTCCTTTGCCTCAAAGATGGAGAGTGTCAACCATTTTTTTTATCTTGCCCATTTCCAGCAGCAATTTGGACACACTATTTTTAATTATTCTGCTACACTTGGGTTGCTCCACATAATAAGCTTGAATTATTTGCATCACAACAACCACCTCTATACACACAAGGGAAAACTAATGTAGCTATGCAATAAAGCAGCAATTGTTTGGGGCATACGGAAGAGAGAAATCGATGAATTTTCAAAGAGAAATTTTTTTTTTTGGATCAATAACAAATTCATTAACTCATCATTAAAATAATTACAAAGAGGAAGACAAACACTCTTATCTCCCAAATACAACTTAAGCCTTCAAAAGAAAAGAAAAGGAAAGGAAGAAACAATAAAGTTACAGTTTAGCCCAAAACATTAAGTCCCTTTCTACCCCTTGTTTAGCTAATCCATCAGCTAAAGAATTAGCTGATCTTTTAACCCCAATTCATCTTCACTTCCATCTCCCGCACCAGCTACTTAAATTTTCTCCTCTCATTGCTGTAATTCCATAAGCCACTGCTATCTTTATTCAGCCACCCTATCACCATCTCCGAATCCCCTTCAATTATAAGCTTTCTGATATTCATCTCCTTAGCTTTCTGAATTCCTTTCCATAACTGCAGAGATCTCAGCTCTAAGAGAGTCACCCACTCCAATTGGGCCTGAGAACAAGGCAGAAATGACCCCATTCTCATCCCTAAAGACACCTCCAATCCCTGACCGTCCGGGATTCCCCTACTACTCCCATCAAAGTTTAATTTTATGAATCCAGCAGGTGGTGGGGTCCAAGGCACACTCATTACTGATCTGGCCTGTGTACAGTTTGCAATCTCACCCCACTTCCTCAACATGTCATCCACTGTGTAATCTGTAATTTTCAAAGAGAAATTGAGAAACTGAAGTTCAATTCCAATGGTTGCTGCCTAGGCAATCCAGGACTATCTAGATTCGGAGGAGTGCTCAGAAACCATGAACGGGAACTTCAACTCAGTTATTGTGGACCATCTGGAGAAGGGGATTCTTTGAAGGATGAAATGTTAGTACTTCTCCAAGGTCCCAGGTTGAGTTGTATAATGGGCTGGACTGAACCAACTATAGAAGGGGACTGCCAAGTAGTGATTAATTTGGTAGCAGCTGAAGATCAAAGGTCCATGGAACCTAAGACATTTGACAAGAGAAATCAAGCTTCTAGTATCCACTATGAACCACTTGCTCAAACAGATCCCCAAATAAGAAAACAGTCTAGCAGATTTGCTAGGGACTATAGAGTCAACAAAACTTTGTTGGACTGGGGCATGCCTGGTCCCAGGACTTGTACCATAAATCTGGAATTTATGGTTCTTCTCAATAATTGGATATGAATATATCCCATTCAAATCTGATCTATTTGCAGCCATGGAAGAGATATTCCTGTCTCTGAACCTAACAATATCCATAACTCCCACCTCCTTTGGGTTGCACTTTTTTTTCTAATTTACCAAGTGGAATCCATTAAGGTTTTCCTAGATCTACAGGATTAGTGATCTTTTGCACTCTCTCCACTACCTTGGCCTGGATGTTAAACATGAAGATGAAGAAAATGGGCAATTAGTAAAGGCAGACCTTATGATGGTGATTCGGAAACCAAGGGATGTGCAGTTTTTTCCTCCCAAAGTAAGTTGCTTTTGAATTCTCTCAACAAGGATACAGAGCTCTAGGATTAGTTCCTTTGAGAAACCAAGGTATTTCAAAGTCCAACTAGACCTTACACATCCTAGGCCTAGGGTTATCACAATTCACAGACATATCCAATTTTTTATCTTCCATGTCTAGATCAGACAGAAACAAGTCCCCTCAATTTGCATTAACCACTTTTTATTGGTAAAATAATTGGTCCTATATCCACATGTACCAACCATCTAAATTAAGTTTCCCTAATTTCATCACCCATCAAGGAGCTCCTAAGTCCCCATTCTGACCATACCATTTCTAGTTTTGTCACTCACATTTAAAGGCGTAAATATGGTTTGTGAACATCACTCACTAAACTGATCACCCAAAATATCTTGGATTACTGGGTTCCAAATTTTTTTAAGGCAATTAAGGTGCCACATGCTCCCTTCTTCAAAATGGGAAGATATCTCCATTTTCTTCCAAAGCAAATGGATGAGGTTTCATGGAAAATGGATCCAAAAGGAAAGTCCTCCGTAAACTTAGTCTATCTCACTCCCTCTAATGCGTTTCCCTTCTAGCATGGAAGTCCTCAGATTCCTAATTGACGAACAATGTCTAAAGATGAAGGATCCACAGATTGTTTGTTCTTTCATTACCATGAGATTTTTTGAAGTATGGTGCTTATTTGTTCTTATACGTTTCTGCGTGGATACGTTCATATTCATTTGTAAGAGCATCCTTTCTTGGCTTCAGTGTTCTTTAGCCGCTGGGAGTACTAAATTATGGAGAAGGATACGATTTTTTATTTGTTATAGCATCCAGAACCAAAAAAAAAAGAACAGATGGACTTTTTGAGGGGAACGAATAATTTTTTACGTAGATTCTAAACAGATCGGAGCGGATACTTCGAATGGAGTTAAAATCCAGACATCCAACTCGATCCGAACTCAATCGTTGCATATCCAATCCTCAAATATATCCACAAGAACGAACATCCAACAGAAAAGATAAAAGAAAGCTTCCACTAGATGTTACCTGTGATATGATCAAAGACTGATCTCGCCTAACACAGTGAAATCCCATGTTCTGCGAAGACCTCCATTAACAAGACCAAACGCCACTCCTCTCTATTTGCTTGTCTTCAACAATTTGACCCCGGACAACCTTTCTAGCTCCAGAGTATCCTCACTGTAGAAAGGACGTACTTAGCAAAAGAGAACAGATCTCTGATTCTTCAATGGCTTTCCTTCTTCCGGGAAACAAATTGGAGTTAGCGACGCATTGAAGAAAATTGATCTCTGACTCTTCAAAAATGCTGCTTTTTCTTCCTTCTGGATAAGTTAAAGAAAGAAAAAAGTCCAAAACAAATCTTACACAGAAATGATCGAGTCAGGAAAGAAGCCAAAGAAAAAAGGAAAACTGTAAATTTTGAATCCGATTCAACTCAGCGAGTCATCTTTGGACGTGTCTTGACGCTTAGAAGCTTCAACGGTGAAAGGTTTTCGTCGGAAGGGACTCGGAAGAAAACTTCGGACTTCATAAATCATCACATATTCACATGGTAGTAGGAAGGAAGCCCGAAGCCCCAAGTTCGCTGAATGTCTTCGAGGCAGATGCTAGCACCACGGAACCCTCAGATGATCACAAAAGGGAAAAGAATTCTCTGAATTCTGTTTGTTTTTTCGTTAAACCCCGTATCCGTATTTGTGGACGGATTTGAGTAGCTTGTTTGGTTAGCATTTCCTTTCCTCGGTGGAATTGAATTCTGTTAAATTTGGTTTTGGACCGTGGACGTGGAAATCCCCAGCTTTCTAGATTTCGTGCGCCGTCTTTTACGAGTCGGGAGCGGAACAAGAGGAGTAATGGATTTGCTGATTCCAAACTCCAAAGTTACCAGTAAGCTCAAAGCGAGCAACGATCAGACGGCCGAGATTCACGTGATCGTGTTGCCTCTCAATCATGTAGGGCGCAAATTATACCATGCATCTTCTTGATGTAGATCAAAGATACTCCCATCAATCTAAGGCCAACATACGAGTGGTGAGTAGGGTTGGGCCAGGCTGAGCTTTACACTTATGATAAGGGTTATAGCTTAGGCCCGGGCTTGGCCTGGCTCAGGGTTTAGGCCTTAAACATAAGCCTTAGCTCAGTTTTATACAAGCCAGAGCCTAATTTTGGGCCAATGTCTTTCATATATAAAACATTACATATCTATAACATTTTATATTAAATGACATAACATGCACATAAACTTATTTTATACATTATATAATATAAAACATTACATATTGTTGGTGCTTAGAATGGTCAAGAACAACAAAGTAATTTTGCCCCTGGACTCTGAAGGCTGGCCGAAGGCTTTGAGGACTCAGAGAGGTTGCTGCTGAGGCCGAGGTGAGGCAGACTCTGAGTGCGGTAGAAGCCGAGGGTGGATGGCCGAAGTGATGCAAGGCAGAAACTCATCAGAGACCTTGGGTGAGAACCCGAGGCAGAGCCTCCAACGATCAAGTTAGTACAGGGTACGACGAAAGAGTACCAAAATAGGATCCTGTTAGTTAGTTCTAAACTAAAGTCACAATAGCAGTTATTGCAATGGCAATTATGACAATGGTTGTAGGTCTTGAGTTTGTAACCCCTTTACTTGGAGATGGGTACCCCCATTTATACTAGAGGTAGGTGGGGATGAACACCTAAGATGGGAGCCATACGGGGGCCTGCAACGAGTTTGGTAGGGTCATGTGAGCGCATCGCGGTTGGCTCTATACGATGGGGGTAGGGTAACCCCTGTTGTAGTGGATATCGTTCCCTGTTCTGGCGCTCATGGGTTGGGCCTCCCAGCCTCGAATGGGCTGGGTTGGATCACCCCACATCACTTGCCCCCCACTCCTGAGGCCGAGGAGAAGAATTCAGCTTCTGCCAATGGGAGTAGTAATGGTGAGTGCTAGTGGGCCTAGCAGTCGAGGTGTACCTCGCAGTGGCATCCTCTTTTGCGTCTCTGACTGGTTTGTCTTCATGAGTCAGGCTGAGGCTGCAAGTGATCTACGGCACTGCTCCTTCGTTCAGGTGATTCGGAAGGCGCGCTCAACATAGATGTTCAGGCGTCGTCGTCCGGGCCGAGGGCCAGGGGGAGGCTGAGGGTTGTTTAGGCCAATGACCTGTGGAGACGAGGGCTGCTTAGGTCGGGGGCCTGTGGAGCCAAAGGGGCCCAAAACGGGGCCCAAGGGTCCATGCCCGAAACAGCTTTTTGGTCGAACCGATGTGCCCATCTGCTAGAACAGGTTGCTTTGGGTGGACTCGCTGGCCCGTCTTGAGCGTTGTTTCGTCTCCCAAGGGTGAGCGCTCAGGAGTGCAGTGTGGTTGGATCGCAGGTGTGGAAGTGTTTCTCGTCCATTGGATTTGCAATAATCTAAGCCGCTGCCAGCGCGTCGTTTCGTCTTCCGAGGGTGAGCGCAACGCAGTGCGCCATGATTGGGTCGTGGAGGTGGTGGCTTCTCAGCCATTGGATCTTGAGAAATCTGGGCCGTTTCACTCTTCTTTAAATAGTGGCTTCGACAGTAGAATTCTTGTCATTTTGCCTCCAAGTGTTTTCGTCTTCGAGTGAACTCAGCTCCTAGATTCTCTAGTTCTCGACACTCCACCTTTGTTCGTTTTCCTTCCACTCCCTTTATAGGTAATTTCCAACGATATCTTTTTCAAATTCTAGACCTGAGTGCTATGAACTTCTGAATGTATTGGAGGGAGCTTTGTTCGAACCCTTTCTCCCCTTCCCCCCTAAGTCCTTCTCTCTTCATACCCCTTCGGCAAGAAGTGGAGGCGCTCTGGGATAGGGTAGCCCTCGGGGGAGCCGAGTGCATCCGCCGAGGTGATGACCCTTCTTATGAGAGTGCCGCATCTGTGACACCGAGGGAGGCTGCGGGGTCCCCCCAGGCCGAGGGGGAGCAAGACCCGGGCCTCATCCTTGAGGCGAGGATAGAGAGTGTTGCCGAGGTAGTGGCTGAGGCTGATCCTTCTCGCCCAGAGTTCAAAGGTTCTCTGGAGTGAGATCAAGTCAAGGCCCTAACGAGGCAATACATCATCTCTTTGTCCTATGGGGTGAGGGCGCCCGAGGTGGGTGATCGGCCGTGGACTCCCAAGGAGAGGGAGATCTGCGTTTATCAGCACTACCCTTAGCCAATTGGCGCCCAATGCGATAGGAACCATTGTGGTGATGTTGGTGGTGGCTCAGCTCCAGTGAGTAGAGCTAATGCCAAATCTCTTCCGAGCGATTTTCGTGTTGAGGAAGAACTCTTCCGAAGATGGTGTCTTCTACTTCCAGCCCCGCAATTCTAAGCCCGTAGATAACCCCTCTTCCGTGCACAACTAGAAGAGTAAATATTTCTTTTTGTCTTGTCCCGAAAGCTGGTCCTTCAAGTCAGGGTGGGGAGAGGCCAGCTTGTTTGCGGAGAAAAGTGTCCCCTTGCTTACAATTGAGGAAAGTGACAATCTCGCATGGCTGCTCAACATGGGAGGAGTCAGAGCCCAACCCTTGGTGGAGGAGAAAATCCCATTGGTTTTTGTGGGACTTAGCGCAGCCCCCCTCGGTAGGATAGGCCACGCAACTTTTTTCCACGTTTTCCTCACCTTTGTCATTTTGTAATGGTACTAACTGTTGTCTTGCTTGCAGAAGTGCCGATGGATGCTCGGAAGGCCATACTGGACCATGTCCGCATGATGCAGAAGGAGCGGGTGAAGGCTAGCAGATAAACACCTTAGAGGCCCACCAGGGGCACGCCAGTTCAGAAGGAGAAGGCCTTGGCCCCTGCGAAAGGGGGGTCTTCCCGCCAGGTCCCTGCCAAGGGGACGAAAGCACAAGTCCCTGCCAAAATGACTTCTTCAACAGCTCCCCCGAAGGGAGCCACTCCACAAGTTCCTACGAAGGGGAAGGGTCCTGTCGAGGAGGGCCAGCCGGGGCGCGAGGAGCAAGCATCGTAGCATCCAACCGGGGTGCCGAGAGGACCTACTGACGGGATTGAGGCAGGGAAGAAGAGGCCGACCGAGGGGGCCATGGGGGGTCAACCGCAAACAGAAGGTGGCCCGCACCAGGAGTTCTGTCGATGATGCCCCGAGGGGGGCCTACACGGAGCAGATGGGGCCATTTTCTGCTCCCACCCTGTTGGAGGAGCTTGTCCAGCGGTCTGATCAAAATTTTCACCCTTAGTGGGAGGTCCGCGAGGGGGACTCAATCTACAATGCGGGAGTTGGCTTGACGCTGGTAAGCGGGTCCCTACTGTCTCAATACCACTTCTAGATGTTGGGGATGGCCCCTGAGAAGCTGTATAACCAGGGGTTGTAGAGCCTGGCCGAGGTAACAGTCTGTTCCCCTTTGCTTTTCTTTTTTCTTTTGTTCTTTTTGTTGGGTACTGATCGTCTTCTTGTTGCAGGTCTGCCTTCATTTTATTGGTCTAGGGGATCAGCTGAAGTTGATACTGGCCAATATGAACAAGCTGGAGACTAAGAAAGACAAGCTTCAGCAAACTGTCGCCAATGCCATGGAGAAGCGCTGCGAGATACAGCAGTTCTTCGCGGACGAGCAAAAGTTTCGCAAGGAGGCCAAAGAGAACCTAAAGAAGATGTAGGACCTCCTTGCCAAGGAGCAGACTGAGAGGACTCGGGTCGAGAGCCTTGTTTCCGAGGCCGAGTGACGTCTCCATCAAGCCAGGGAAGGGATCTATGAGGCAAACAGGCGGGCAGCCGAGGTAGAGCAGAGAGCCGAGGAGGCAGCTAAGAGTGTTGTCGAGGCCGAGTAGAAGGCAGCTGGTGCCTCGAAGAGGGCCCAGGAAGTAGAGAAGCGAGTTGATGAGCTGGCCGACGTCGCTTCAAGAGCTTATTTGGACGAGATCAAGGACACAATGAAGGCAGTCCTAGCAATGCTTTTGGACTTCAACTTTGAATCCCTAAAGGTGATTCCTTATACTCCCGAAGAGGCTACCGACTCTGCACTTCCTCCTCCAACTAGTGGCAAGGCTTAAGCCAGGCTACTTTCTCTCTCTTTTTTTTTGCTTTTTTGTATATGTATTCGGCCTGAGGGGCCATAATTTTTTGTAAAGCCAAAACTTTTGTAATGAATGAATATCAGTGGACATTTTTTGACTTCTGGTTTGCTTCCTGTGTACTTGTGCTGTGTTGTGTTATTTTTCCTTGTGTTTTTTGCATTTTCGTTGCACTTATGCTTTTGCTTTGTTGCCGAAGGGTCCTTGCCCCTCCAAGAGGGAAATCACAGCATAAGACAAGTGTGGTTCCCTTTAGTTTGTTCTACTTTTGCGTGTCAGGATCATGGCAAAGGGGTGGCCGAGGCGAAGCCTTCGAGGTTGAGCCAGGGCTTGCTTGGCCTAACACCCTTTTGAGCATTTACTTAGGCAAGGCCGAAGAGGCCTGTGATGGGGAGAGGCTGAAGCGGGGCGTGAGGCTCACTTGGCTCTCTTCCCTTTACTTAAGTAGATAGCAAGATGACCTGTCGATTTAGAGTGGGGCCAAGGTTTAGCTGGGGCTCACCTGTCTCTTAATCTTCTAAGTGTTGGCTTTGGCGGGCCGAATTGGCCTGCCGTATTAAGAGGTTGCTGAGATAGAGCCGGGGCTCGTCTTGCTCTATGGAGCCTAGTTTGAACAGGGGCTCACCTGGCTCCCATATCCCCACGTATTAACCTTGACGAGGCCAAGGTGGCCTACCATATTGGGGGATGGCCGAGACAGAGCTAAGGCTTGTCTGGCTCCATGGGGCCCCAGTAGAGCTGAAGCTCCCCTGGCTCCCATATCCCCGTGCGATTGTTTCAACGAGGTCGAGCGCAAGTGTGAAAGTCCAGGAGGTTAGCCGTTGTCGAGACGGGGTGTTGAGGCGCGGGAGGCCTCGGTTGTCCTGGTGTATTCTGACGTGTTAAGTTTTTAGCTAGGGTGTTCGCTACTTATTCATCAAATCCTGGCGTCGGTCTAGCGAGGGGGTATGGTCCTCAGAGGAGGCCATGCGCCCTTGCTGGTTGCGAGGCCGAAGAGTTGTAAGGACTTAGTAGGTACACGCACCGAGCACTGAGGCAAAGAGGAACTTTGCTTCATTCGTCTACCAGTTATAAAAGATATTACAATCACTTGTAGTACATCCGGAGGTTTTCCGAGTTCCATGTCCTAGGTATAGGTCTTCCATCTAGGTGCTCTAGGTGGAAAGTACTTGGGCCAACGACTCACTTGATTTTGTAGTGGCCTTCCCAACTGGGGCCCAACTTCCCTACTCCGAGTTCGGGGACCATGACCTTTTTGAGGACCAGGTCTCCCTCTTGGTAGTGTCTTTCTTTTACCCTGGAGTTGTAGTAGTAGGCCACACGTTGTTGGTAGGCGGCTACCCTTATCTATGCTTGCTCTCGACTGGGCGGTTTCTGTTGGGATTACTACTTCTGTGCCGTAGGTCAAGCCAAAGGGAGTTTCTCCTATTGCTGTCTAAGGTGTAGTTCAGTAATCCTAGAATACACTACTTAGTTCTTTGACCCATAGGCCTTTTGCTCGGTCCAACCTGGTCTTCAGTCCATCAAATATTGTTTGGTGGGTGACCTCGGCTAGGCCATTGGTTTGGGGATAGCCTACCAAGGTGTAATGTTGCCTGATGCCAAGGGAGGTGCACCACTCCCGAAACCTAGCATCATCGAATTGCTTCCCATTATTAGTAACTAGCATGTGGGGTAGGCCAAATTGACAGATGATATTCTTCCAACAGAAGTTTTGGATGGATTGCGCCATGATGATGGCTAAGGCCTCGGCTTCCACCCACTTGGTGAAGTAATCTACTGCTACAATGAGATACTTTCTTCCCCCCATGGCTTGAGGAAAGGGGTCGAGGAGGTCCATGTCCCATTTGGTGAAGGGCCATGAGCTGCTAAGGGCCGAGAGAGTGGTGGCCGGTTGGTGGCATAGGTTGGCGTACCTCTGGCACGGGTCACACTTTTGCACCAATTTAGCTGCATCCTTGTGGAGGGTAGGCCAGAAGTAGCCCTGCCTTAAGGCTTTTTGGGATAGGGTTTTCTCACCGAGGTGGTTACCGTAGATGCCTTCGTGAATTTCCCATAGCACAATTGCCTTCCTCCGGATGAAGGCATCGGAGGTAAGGCAAGGTGAAGGATCTTTGGTATAGCTTTCCCTCTAGTAGGGTATAGTGGGTTGCCTATTGTCTGAGTCATTTTTCCGCATTTTTGTCTACGGACATCCGTCTAGTTGATAGGAAGTTGACGATGGGGTCCATTCATGAAGGTTCAGCCTCTATGGGGAGTACTTGGACTTCTTCAATGGAGTGCCAAAGTAGCTTCTCGACGTGCACAGTCCAGCCGGGGGATCCGCTCGAGGTACTTGCCAGCTTGGGAAGGGCGTTGGCTCATGCATTCTCACCCCGCGAGACCCATTGCAGGGAGAAGCATTAGAAGTGGCGGGCTAGAGCTTGAACTTTGACAAGGTACTTGCACATGCTTTGTTCCCTGGCCTCGTACTTTCCATTCACCTGATTCACCACCAATTGGGAGCCGTTGAAGGCATTGACGTATGAGAAGTCGAGGTCCCTGGCCAGTTGTAAACCGGCGAGGAGAGCCTCATACTCAGTTTCGTTGTTTGATGCTGGAAAGTCGAACCTTAGCACATACTCCAGGGTGACGTTGTCTGGGGTAAGGAGGATGAGGCCCGCTCTGCTTCCTTTAGCGCTAGAGGAACCGTCAACAAAAAGCTTTCATTGGGGTTGAGCCTCGTTGTCCGCATTATCCCACTCAATATTTTATGGGGGCTAGCGAAGGGCTCGACTGGTACTGGATGTCAAATTCAAATAGCTCGATGGCCTACTTCGTCAGGTGTCCCGAGGTCTTGGGCTTCGTGAGGATAGCTTTGAGGGGCTAGTTCGTCAAGACCACTATCGTGTGGGCCTGAAAGTACAGCTGAAGTTTCATTGCTGAAACCACGAGGGTAAAGGATAACTTTTCCACCTCTGGGTACTTGGTTTCGGCATCGCAGAGGACCTTGTTGGCATAGTAAATTGGCTTCTGTGCACTGTCATCCTTGATGAGGACTGAACTAACTGCTTCATCCCCGGCCAAGAGGTACAGGTATAGAGTGTCCCCTTTGGTTGGCTAGGCGAGGAGAGGAGGCGAGGTAAGGTACGACTTGAGCTCGCCAAAGGCGTGTTGGCACTCTTCCATCCAATGGAACTCTTTCAACTTCTTGATAGCATAGAAGAAGGGTAGGCAGCGGTCTACTGATTTTGACATGAAGCGATTGAGAGCAGCTATTTAGCCAATGAGTTTTTGGGTCTCCTTCACCGTCCGCGGGGTGTCATGTTTAGTATGACTTGTATCATTTCAGGATTAGCCTCAATGCCTCTTTGAGTGATGACGAAACCTAGGAACTTACCTGTCGTGATGCTGAATGCACACTTGCTGGGGTTGAGCTTTATATTGTACCTCCGTAAGGTGTTGAAGGTCTCAGCTAGGTCCGAGGCATGGGTCTTAGCTTTCAGGCTCTTTACTACCATGTAAACCACATAGGCTTCGCCGTTCCTCCCCCTCTGTTCTTTGAACACCTTGTTAACAAGGCATTGGTAGGTGGCCCCAGCATTCTTGAGGCCGAAAGACATCACACGGTAGAAGTATGTGCCATGTTCGGTGATGAATGAGGTATTTTCTTCATCCTCTATGTGCATCTTTATCTGATTATATCCGAAGAAGGCATCCATGAAGCTAAGTAGCTCATACCCTGCAGTGGCGTCAACGAGGTGGTCTATCCTCGGCAAAGGAAAGCTGTCTTTGGGGCAGGTGAAGACCTGCACGAATTGCGCCCAGCTCCCTATTGACCCCGATGCGAGGTTTCGGTACCAAGTGTGGGCTACTCCCTTGAATGTAGTGGAGAAGGCCACGCACATGCAAGATTCACTTGCCCTGGCCAGATGCATCTGGGACTGGAAGGCGTTGACATGGTCGAAGGACCCGTCGTACTTGTCCAATGGGGGGAGCTTGAAGTCCCTAGGCATGGGGACAGCGAGGAGCTCCGAAGACAGAGGAGAGGGGACTGAGAGAAGTGGTGCAGCTCTTACCTCTCCCGAACTTATTTTTGTTTTGCCCTTGAGCTCGGGCAGATTGTGGGTGGTGGAAGTTCGGCGAGCCCGGCGGCGTCTCCGCTTCTTCTTGGCCAGCTCGGCGTTGGTGCTGCTGGCCTCAGTATTGCTGAGCTCGATGGGCCCAGGGGGAGGCAGGGATGACTGTTGGTAGCTGCGGACAGAAGGACCTTGTTCTAGGTCGTCGGCTAGCACTTCGAACCTGTTCTCCGCAAGCAGAGGCTCGAACTACGGATGCTAAAGTGACGCCGGCCTAACCGACGGGGAAGCCCCCGACCTGATTGCGAGCCGCGAGGCGGGGGTAGGGAGTCTTCCCTTCCTTCCATGAGATGATGCCGAAGTCTCTCCCCGACGGGAAGGGAGTTCACTGCGGCGATGAGGCTTAGTTGGCTGTGCAGCCCGATGCCGGGGAAGAAGTGATGGGAATTGTTGTTGGTACTGATACTGGGACACTTGGTGCAACACTTGCTGCTGGTGGAATTGAAGTTGTTGAAACTGTTGCATCTGGGCCTGCATGGCCTGCATGCATTGTGTCAGGTCTTCAAGTTGACATTGGCCGGCCACTAGAGGGAGGATGGTGGGTTCTGCGAAGGTCGTCCTGACTGCAGGGGGCAGCAGAACAGTCACGGGTGTCACCGTCGTAGGCACGTTCAGGCTAGGAACCCCGTCCACAGAGAGGGGGACGGTGAACTGCCCGATGCAGACGGTGGGCAGTTGGAGTTGCTCCTCTGGGGTGTTCCGACGTTCGGAGTTTCTGGAAGAAGCCATGGGTATCGGTGATGCTGATGAGTTAAAGAGAGGGAAGGTTCACAGAAGTTAGAGGGAGGCTTTTTGAAGCGTTTCCCACAGACGACGCCAAATGATGTTGCACAATCTGGGCACTCCTAGCTAGCCGTGACTTGGCTTCTAGCTCGGACGGGCGGCACCTGAGAGGAAGAAGAAGGTGAAGGATTCCCGGGGAGCTCTCCCGGTGGGAACACTTCGATGGCTAATTTAGAACTGGAGAAATCTGAAAGGAAGAACAGAGAGTAAGAGTGCTGAAAGTGCTTAAGCTTCAATACATTTGCTTTGTGAGGGTCGGGGTCCTTTTATATCGGAGCTCAGTCACATCAGGCATAACCGTCATTGCCCTAGCCGCTACTGACTGGGCAGAGGTGGCAGGTGCAGGCTGCCGCCACAAGCTGCTACTGTAGGGCACGGACGTCAGGCGGGCCATGCCTTTCAGAGACGACAGGTAGAACGCCGCCTGGCAAGGGATCTGAGTACTGCCACCGGATCCGGTAGGTACGGATGTCAGGCAGATCTCCCTAGAGTCTGTCGAGCTACCGTGCATCGAACCACCTGGGGCAGGTTTGCCTTGCACCGAGGCGCCGAGGTACCCGAGGTGTTTCTCCCACAGGACACTTAGCCAAAAGTTGGGGTGCTTCCTTCTTAGGAAGGGAGAGCTCAGAGTGCCTTGCACCGAGGCGCCGAGTAGTGGCCAGACTGTCACGCTGAGTTGTCACTTATGCCAGGTCATGTCCACGGGTCCCCATGCTACAAGGTCGGGCCAAATCACCCTACATTAGCTAGTTTTAATTGAGTTCAATTGAGTTCTGAGATATCCAATAGATATGTAGAGAGGCTTCATTTACTAATGAAAGATTTGATTCTAATTAAGGATAATGAAGGCTGAATGCTGATAATATAATGTTTATCCATAAATCAATCTACCTAATTATTCGTCTTTCCATACATTTTGTGAATCTCTGTACATATATTTTTTTATAATAAAGGAAAACTTTTAAGTTCTTGCAAAAAAAAAAAAAACAGCTTATAATTAAGATCCCATCTACTAATGAAACATGTCTAATTCATCACATAAATGGTCTTTCAATGGCATCGCAGTACAGTTAGGGGTGTCAATTGAACTGGATTTGGTTCAATCCTATCAGGTCCGGTACTAGTCCATTACAGTTTACAGGTAGGTCCAACCCAATCAGATGAACAATACACTTGACCATTTTGGACCAGTCCAATTGAATGTCTGGACCGCCCAATCTGATCAAAATGGTTTTAGTTTAGATTGGTTCAAACCCAAGATTGGTCCATTGACACCTGTATTCTCCAAGAATATAGATGCAGCATCTCTTTTGTTTTTGATCCTTCAATTTTTCTCTCAGAAACTAGAATATGCAATATATCCACATAGAGGTGTAAAGTGGGCCGGGCCGGGCCGGCACGACATGGCCCATTCAAAGTGCGGGCCATGCCACCCTCCCTGGTGAAAAATTTGGGGGTCGGCCTGGCATGGCCCATGGTGCAGGCCCAGGTCCGTGCCACGCCGCGGGCCGGAATGGCCCTGGGGCCAAGCATTGGGCTAGGTTGGGCCGTAAAATATACTTAGATCAGTGGACGGTAGACGACTGAATGCCTAATTGTTTTTCTTCACCTCACCTAGCTAGTTTATAGGCTCAGAAAACCCAGAATCCCAGCCCATGCTAGTAATGCTTCATGAAAAATTCAAAATTCTAGCTTCCTTCTTATCTATTAAATTTTTGTTCTAGGCCTGCTCACCTTGTGGCACAAAAGAACAAATAGTTGGATGATTTCTGTGTCAACCCACTTTGTATTTAAGATAAAATTTAATTCAGTTTACCACTTTCTTTTATTTTTATTTTATTATTTTGGCAAATATTATCACTTTTTTATAAGTTTGCTATGTTTCTTGTGTTACAGGAACACTTGGCATGTGGAGGATGCAAAATTATAGAAATTTATGACAAACTCATAGACTATGCATTGGTATCTTGAAATCAAAATTTCTCATTTTGGGATGTATTTTTGAAGATGTTAAGCCTCAAACCTATAATTTGATTGTCATAATACCCAATCATGTGCTCTGTTTTACGTGGTTAATGCGTATAAAAATTATATTTATTGTCCATGAGATTCATTTTACCTGGACATTTTTGAATTTGGACAGGGGCATATAACACATTTCAAACAAATGTGAAATACAAGATTCAAACAAATGAATCAGTAGGAGAAGAGAAATTGGCTTAAAAAAAAGAARWAAAGAAAGAGAAATGAGTGAGAGGGAGCATTAGGTGCACTTTGCAATGGTTGCCATCTAGCAGAGCATGATGCTACATATCATTTGTTAATATTTGGAGCTGTAGCGGTGCTTTTTCCTTGCATGATTTTCCCACAAAACAAATATGGGAAAAACAAATTTCCCACGTTTTTCCCTTGTATAACCAATGAAATTTTCACACTCTCTCATCCCAGCCCATCCAACTCTTTCCGCAAATCAAACAAAGCCCAAAGGGAAAATATTTAACGACATAGTAAGCAACCCAGAATACCTTTTCAACCATAAAGGATCACACAACCCACTTAATAGCTTATTCACCAAAATATAGTCTGCTATCTAAGGGCCCGTTTGGTGCATCTTTCCACACGGTCTTTCGGTTGTTTACAAATCGGGAAGACTAAAAATATGTATATTTCCATTTGGCACGTGGAAGATCTTTCTGCCAATAGACGGGACGCTGAAAAGATGCGAAAAGCCCATTTTGAGCTAATTTCGGGAAGCTCCAAATGAAGTTTCTCGCATCTTTCGCATTTTAATCTCTCGCGGAAAGACGCAGAATGTTGCACAGAAAGACGTGCATCTGCCAAACGGTCTTTGGGCTGCCCAAATCTTATGTCAAAAGCTCAATGTATCTTTTGACTGTCAGAACTACAAAAAGATCTTCTCAAAAAGACTTGCCAAACCAGCCCAAGTCATTCTGAAACGGCTCTTGGGTGCCAAATAGGCCCTAAGGGTGTAAATTAGCCATAGGTGCATCATTATATTTTCGTAAGGCCCATTATGAACCCGACTCAACTTTTACAATTATTGGGCTTCGATTTCTGTTTTGGGCTGACCCAGCTCTAGAAAGTTAGGATTAAGTGAACCTATCTGTCACACCCAATAAAACATGTTGTGTTGGGTTTGTATCGGGCTGGTCTAACCTTAAGTTGGGGCCTAGTCTTTATGTCTGGGCCTATTGGTTCTAAACCCGGTATGGCCCACCCAAGCTTTTTTTTTTTCCGCTCCAACATAGCCCACCCAAAAACTCCATCAAATTCCCTTCTTATTTATTTTGCGGATTTTTGGGACGTAGTAGTACCAATCGTTGTGTGTAGTACATTCTTCTCTTTTCAAAAAAACATAAAACAAAAGAAAACAAAAATTGCATCAAACTATGTAAACATAAATAAAAAGTTGTGGAAATTCTATCCATAGTCAGTCAATACTATTAATTCAACCCCTGAACCACCATTCTTGAAGAATGATAGAATTTTATTTTGTTAGATGATAAAATTAAAGAATGATAGTCGGGATGAAAACCCAAAAAGATGTTGTCAAAAAGACTTGCCAAACGGGCCTTTAATCAGAATGGTTCAGTATGATTTTGAATTTATCCTACCTCATAACTGTGACGGTTTGACGGGTCGGATCGGTCTAGAACCAGACACCACCCGTTGAGATCTAATAT
>NW_010729174.1:1056679-1067427 GCF_000365185.1 Nelumbo nucifera
ATTACTTTAGAGTCTATGATAGTGAAAAGGCATAATACCTAGAAAACTGAGAACCAATCAACTGATATTCATCAATGTTCACTGGAGGATCTGACCGGTCAAAGTTCTTCCATTATCATATCATTCTGGCATCAAAGAAGTTTCCTTACTTTCAAGTATATAAATCATTTTGGTTATTATACAATTGTGGCTCTGGCTATCTCGAAAATTGAGAACCAATCAACTGGTATTCGTCAATGTTTTGAACAGTGCTGTTGGACTTGGATAGGGCCTGACTGTTTAACTATTTGGATCACAATCTGGTGGCGAAAAAATTGTTTCTGAAACACCTAATTTTCCAAAATGTTAAAAAATGTTGACATGGTTAAATGGCAAAATCTCAGTCTGGCAAACGTGAGAATGAAGGTTGAAGGTTGACTAGGTGGCTCCATGAAATTGAATAGTGGGTTCAGTATTCCAGCATCCACTTCATGCGTGCCAACATGTTTTCACAAAGGCCATCTCTGGGCCAGATCATTGAATTCACAAAAGCCAGGCTCCCCTTTGACTCGGGAGACATAATTTGAAATMTTGTTTTAATTTAGATGCCTACTACCAGCTTGATTTGGGACTCTGGGTTTGGCACCCATCAACCAGGAACTTGTGCACAAGTCCATTGGGATGACAGCCATGTATGTTGATTATTATTTGATATGAATGCATTAAAATATTAAGTTGCATTAATTTCTATATCCAAGACCACATTTTTCGTTTGCCCTTGGAATTTTTTCAACATTTTGGTTACTGATGGAATTCCATATGCAGATTCTCAGCCTGTTATTATCAGTTTGAGAAGCTTTAGGATTTTGGCTTTAGTTCCATACTCCCCTTCTCTAATTCTAACCAATTACAATGGTTTCAAACTAAGCAGATTGTTCGGGCATTGGAAGGAGACGTCTCTCTGGCCGATCTTAACGAAGGCATCAGACCTGGGCGTAGCAGTCTACAGTTCCTATGGGAGCTCAGATTATGACACGATGCAGTACAATGAGGACAAGTAGAAATTCAGGAATATGGCATTAGGCAGCCAGGAGTACATTAGACCTTCTGTCCCTCATAAGAATATATGGATCTTGAGTTTATAATAAGAGAGAAATTGCGAAGAGAAGTTTCACTTGCAGACCATACCGGGCTGCCAAAAGCAAAAGAGTGGAATATGTAGCAGTCACAAACTCTTTGGTTCATGTTATATCTTCTTCAAGTTCTGGGAATTCTRTAAGAGGATCAGGGATGGTTCCTACACTATTACCTCTGCTACAGGATGTAAATCTTACTCATATGCACCTTGTAYGTTGTTCTGTAAAAACTTTAGAAAAGCTCGTGGATTACAGTAATGCAGCTGTTTTCCTGTTCAAAGATCTTGGTGGTGTGGAACTCTTGTCTCAGAGATTAGAAACAGAAGTGCATAGGGTCATAGGTCTGAGTGGTGCAGATGACAATTCTATGGTTAGTTGTGATCTCTCAAGATATGATGATGATCAGTTGTACTCCCAGAAGCGGCTYATCAAGGCTTTACTGAAGGCACTTGGGTCTGCTACTTATGCTCCTGGATCATGCTGGACTAATCCAATCCATGACTGGAATGCTTCAAGTCTTGGACCTGGATGCACCTAAGGTTGTTACTGGAATTGTCAAGGCTCTTGAGTCAGTAACCAACGAACATGTCAACTCTGCTGGTCTTAATTCTGGGAAGGGTGAGCACTCACGGAAGCCATCTGATCAAAACCCAGCCAGAAGAGTAGATAATGGTGATGATCAATTACAAGTACATGACCAAACTATCTTGTAATTCTGGAGTAATCCACTCCAATGCATATATAAATTTACTTCTGTACATGACCAAGGAGAAAAACTTCCCCAATACAAACATCAACCAATAAATTCTTTTTCATATTTATTAATAAAAAATTTTCGTGGTGAATTCTGATCTTGATCAAACTATCTTGTAATTGATGTTATATATTTATAACCGTGAGTGGCACAGCCCGCTCGGTCATGCCGTGCCGTGCCAGCCCGTGGACCTAAAACCCCAGGCCCAGCAGACTCGATTTACACCTCTATATCCAAGTAGCTCAGTAACACCATTTGTTAAAATCTAAGTAGAATTCCAACCACATGCCAGGACTACTCCATTTTTCAAGCGTCTAATTCCATTACCAGCTAAGATCGGCTTTTCACTTTATAAAGTCGACGTAAAGTGGAAAAAAAAAAAAACATAACTAATATATTCTATCAGCAATTCAGTCAAGCTTTTAGGGAGAATTGACCTTCTTACCTAAATTAGAACTGTCACTAGTGGAAACTCTCTCGGGTGACTACTGGTAGCCTTGGTCAATTTCACCATTTTTGCTTTGGTCAATTTAGGAAGAACAAAACGCTAGGATCTTCTCAAAAAATAGAAGGGCACTTCATTCATCTTATCCGAATCAGTGGCTCATTAAGTTTGAATGGGGGAGGAGTTGCCGGACTTTACTACAGATGACATCATGAGACATTGGTCCTTTGTGGCATCTTAACTGCCTTCTAGAGGCATCTACACTTGACTTTGAGATCCTCATCTCACCATCTAGGTTACATAGGTAAATGATTGTTACTTGTGTAATACAGGGTAGCTGTACTAGTAGAGTAGAATGTTTCTTATTGGGTGTTTGGGGAAGTTGTAACATTAAAGCTTTGGCGGTGTTCCTTTTTATATTTATACCTCTCTTTTCTTACTTGTTTATATTGTTTTTTAATCCTAATGTGGATCAATACAAAGATGTATATAATACATGGTTGTATGTGAAAGTATATCACGTTGACAAAATAAGGTCATAAGTCAATCTGATAATGTTAATTTAAAGGAATACCCTTTCGTATTTCTCAAGTGTTCAATTTGATTTACGATGTAAGATCAAACATGGCAGCCTAATAGTCCAAAATAAGTAATCTTTCTTGGCAGACAACCCCTTTTCAATTTTGTGGTTGAGAAACTCTTGTTGCAAGAGTTGATTTGATTTCATGAGTAGCAGCAGGTGCCATGCTGGAGATAATGGTTCTGATGGTCAGAAAACTGAGCAATGTTTAGTGTTGTTGAAAGATTGCTTTATATGATGTATTGTGAATTTTGATTCAGATGAAGAGGTGGTTAGATGGTCATCTTTAGAGTAAAATAAACTTAGATCAGTGGAAGTTAGAAGACTAAATGCCTAATTGCTTCTCTTCCCCTAGTTTATAGGCTCAGAAAGCCCAGAATCTCGGCCCATGCTAGTAAGGCTTCAGGGCCTACATGAAAAATTCAAAATTCTAGCTTCCTTTTTATCTATTAAATTTTTGTATATTCTTAGACTTTTTCTAGGCCTGCTCACCTTGTGGCCCAAAAGGCCAAATAGTTGGATGATTTCTGTGTCAACCCACTTTGTATTTAAGATAAAACTTAATTCAGTTTACCACTTTATTTTATTTTATTTTATTTTTTGGCAAATATTATCACTTTTTTATATGTTTGCTATGTTTCTTGTGTTACAGGAACACTTGGCATTATAGAGCAATGGAGGATGCAAACTTGTAGAAATGAGAAACCCATGACAAACTCTTAGACTATGCATTGATATCTTGAAATCAAATTTTCTCATTTTGGGATGTAATTTTGAAGATGTTAAGCCTCAAATTTATAAATTGATAGTAATAATAGCCAATCATGTTCTCTGTTTAACGTGATTAATGCATATAAAAATTAAATTTATTGTCCATTAGATTCTTCTTACCTGGAGATCTTTGAATTTGATAGGGGCATATAACACATTTCAAACAAATGTGAAATAGAAGATTCAAACAAGTGAATCAGTAGAAGGAGAAGAGAAATTGGCTTAAAAAAAAAGAAAAAAAAAAGAAAGAGAAATGAGTGAGAGGGAGCATTAGGTACATTTTGCAATGGTTTCCATCTAGCAGAGCATGATGTTACATATCATTTGTTAACATTTGGAGCTGTAGCAGTGATTTTTTCTTGCATGATTTTCCCACAAAACAAATGGAAGATTAATTTTCCCATGTTTTTCCCTTGTATCACCAAATGATGGAAATTGAAATTTTCACACTTTCTCATCTCAGCCTATCCCATTCCATCCCATCCAAATCTTCCTGCAAACCAAACAGAGCCTAAAGGGAAAATATTTAACGATATAGTAAGCAACCTAGAATACCTTTTAGTCATAAAGGTGCACACAACCCACTTAATAGTTTATTCACCAAAATGTAGTACTTCACTCCTGCTAGCTAAGGGCCCGTTAGGTGCATCTTTTTGTGCGGTCTTTTGGTTGTTTACAAGTCAGGAACACCGATAGTTGGTCTATTTCCTTTTAGCATGCAGAAGATCTAGCCACCAAAAGATGGGATGCTAAAAAGATGCAAGAAGCTCATTTTGAGTTGATTTCGGGAAGCTCCAAATGAACTTTCTTATGTCTTTCGCATTTTAATCTCACACAAAAAGATGTGGAACACCGCATAGAAAGACGTGCATCTACGAAATAGTCTTCGAACTGCCTAGATCTTATGTTAAAAGCTCAATACCTCTTTTGACTGTCAGAACTACAAGAAAATCTTCTAAAAAAAACTTGCCAAACGGGCCCTAAATCATTCTGAAACGGCTATTGGGTGTAAACTAGCTGTAGGTGCATCATTATATCTTCGTAAGGCCCATTATGAGCCCAACTCAACTTTTACAATTATTAGGCTGACCCAGCTCTAGAAAGTTAAGATTAAGTGAATCTATCCGTCACACCCAATAAAACATGTTGTGTTGGGTTTGTATCGGGCTGGTCTAACCTTAAGTTGGGGCCTAGTCTTTTATGTCTGGGCCTATTGGTTCTAAACCCGGTATGGCCCACCCAAGCTTTTTTTTTTCCGCTCCAACATAGCCCACCCAAAAACTCCACCAAATTCCCTTGTAATTTGTTTTGCGGATTTTTGGGGACATACTACCAACCGTTGTGTGTAGTACATTCTTCTCTTTTCAAAAAAATATAAAAGAAAAAAAAAATCCATCAAACTACGTAAACATAAATAAAAGGTTGTGGAAATATTCTATCCATAGTCAGTCAACACTATTAATTCAACCCCTGAACCACCATTCTTGAATTTCAGCATTTTATTTTGTTATATGATAAAATTCAAGAATGATAGTCGGGATGAAAACCCAAAAATAAATAAATAAAATAGAATGAAAAATTTATCCATAGTCAATCCATACAGAGGGTCATTTAGGCCATGTTTCGTTACATGGGTTTATTGGAAAAATGCCACCACATCAACATCACATAGACATTATCATTTATTGTGCATGAAACCATTGTTTGGTTTCAATGTTGACCAAATTAATTAAAATAAAAGAAAATAAAAACAAAATGTTGATTTTTCTCCCAGGTTTTGTTTTTTAAAAGGTGATATAATGAGAGTTGCTAGGAGTGTTTTCAGAATAAAATATTCTGGGCCTATGCCCTTTGACGTTTTCTACTCGTTTTAAGAGGTTACGTGACCATTCCCGAACAAAAAACACAAACAGTTTCTAATGGAAATTCAATTAAGTAAAGCAGTTGCATAATATAGGGGTCTTTTGGGAATATACAAACTATAGGATAGGTTTTAATAAATACATAAAATCATAAGGGGTATCTAAATAAATGACCCTACTGTTAATTCAATCCGTGAACTACTACTCTTGAATTTTAGCATTTTTTTTTTCCTGTTAGAAGCTAAAGCTGTGTTTGGTTTGAAGGTAAAAGTAGGGAAAGGATGGGAAATGTAGGGAAACCTTTACAAACCTTGTATAAGTTTCCTTATGCTTCCCTTCCTTTCCCTACCTTTTCCTTCAAACCAAATATAGCCTAAAATTCTCGGTTGAAAAATTGTAAACATACTTCCAAAGAATGTGGATCAACAAGTCTCAACTGTGTTTTTCATAAGACATGGAAAAAGGAAAGACCGAAAGAGAGAAGTATAGAATAATAAATGGAGGGCAAGGCCCATCTGCACTAAAGGAATGAACATGTGACCTATCAAAAGACTTCCATGTTGTGGTTTCTTCAGATTGGCTACAAAATTGCCATGTACATGTAATTGGTTCATCAGTTCGGTTCTATCAGGTAGACCCGACCCATTTATAGCCCTAGCCTTGTCACAAAGAACCTACTTTTCTGTGAGTTTGAACTAGCACCTCAATGGAATGAAAAAACAGAGGATTTGAACTCTACCTTTTCATCCAAATAATTAGGCTGTGTGTGTTTGGTTTAGTAGAAAACATGAAATTGAAGGAAAGATATTAAGGAATTTTGGCTGTGTTTGGTTGCAGTGCAAAATTATTTGTGCTGATGCAAAACCATGGTAGTGCAAATGATTCGGGTGCAAATTTTGATTTATTTTTGTTTGAAATTTTATCCTATTTTGTTTGGTTGCAGTACAAATAAAGTAAAATAAGATCCAAAACATGACAAAGTAAAACCCAAAACAATGTTTTATGTTCATAAACTTTGGCGTGGTCTAGGGTTCAGATGGATTCACCCATGATGGGTTTAAGGAAAAGCCCTCGCTGCGTTGTTCAGTTGGGCCCATTTAGGACCAGCTTCATTAATGTTAGATGTATTATTATTCAAGTAAAACTTATATTTTATATTATATTTATTTTTTATTGTATTTATAAGACTGATAACCCAAGATCTCCACCCTGTGACCATAAAGACAGAAAAGGAAATGAACAAACCAGCCAACAACGCAATCCTGACCTAATCATTCTAAGTTTCTAACTACTAAGTACTAACCACTGCCCCAACCATTTCTAAATTCTAATTTAGATTGCGTCTGGACAAGTTTTCAGAATTTGTGCTCAAACACAAAATACCGAATTTAGGTTTCATGCTTTGTCGCTTAAAACACAAGTTTTAGGTTTCAGAATTTGTGCTCAAACACAAGTTTTCTAAATTCTAATTTAGCTTGGTATGATTTCTGTTTATTTGATAAATGGTGTCAAGTCAGTGTCATGCCAACATTTATCCCATCATGTTGATTCCTATGCATAGGTATTGATAAAAATTGGTTTTGATTTATATGCACGTTGAGGAAAGATTCATTTTAATGCTTCTTCCAATTGTTAAGTGTTTATTCACTGTTTCGCTGATGTGATGCCTAATGGCATCCAATTGTCAATAAACGGTTTATCAAGTACTTTTTCTCGGTTTTGAAAATAAATCAATTACAAACGTTTATTTAAAGAGGTGGACACTTGAAAGCCCCAAATAGCTAATTTACAGCCAAAAATATGGCTTTCTGCTGAAGCTTTTTTGGTGGCTTCTTCAGATCAATTCAGTGAAAGCAGTCCAATCAAAGTTTCAAGCTTTCAGCCCTCTCAAATGGGCCCTTAGTTTCCCAACTCAAATGAAAGACCTAACGCAAAGGATTTTAAGATGTCATATTGGTATGGGTATCATTCTTCTAGATAAAGTGGTTGTACAGTTACAAATGAAAAAACCTGATTATTGAGTCCCAAAGAAAATATTTATACTTTGTGTGGACTCTAACAATGGTGTCATTATCATAGTTAGTATATTAGTTGGTTTGTTCTAGCATAAACGTGGATTGGATACTTGCAACCACCCATTTTAGGGAGGGGATTATTAATGGTGCATATCACTAAATACCCAAAAAGAAAAAAAACAATAGTGTCATTAACCAATATCCATTTATAAGATGTGCAATATTGAACTTCCTTGATTGGGTAGTGGAAATGATAGGTTATGTGTACATCTGAAGGCAGATTTTCAGTCATATCTAGCTACTTAACACAATTACTCATAAATGATTCTTGATCTCTAAGCTTAAAAGTAATCAAACAGGTTTGACAAAGAAACATTGGAAGAGAATATATGAATATTTCTCCTAAAATAAAAAAAAAAATCATTTGGAGGTATTGCTTGGGTGATGACATTTTTGCTCTATTTAAGAGAAGGGCCAAGAAACTTGAAAAATACCTATATGGGTAGGACCCGGGTCGTGCCCATTATTCGAACTTTAAAATTGGCCTAGTTTTGCACACTATGTTTTGACTTTAGATATATAGTCTTGTTAGAAAAATACCTAAATGGGTAGGACCCGGATTGTGGACCATCATAATGGCCACGGTCCATATTGAAAGGTCCTAATTTCAATTTCCAACCATTGAAGTAAGAGCTCTCATGGTGGGCGGTTTGGAGTAGAACTCTCTCCCCTATTAGCCCCAAAATTTTAGGGGTTTTAAATTGGAAATTTAAGATTTTAAACTAACCCCATTTAGTTGAGATAATAGAGCGGCTGATTGAGAGAAAATAGGGGATATAAAAAAACCCATCACTTTAGATGAAGGGGATAGAGATGGATCCAGTCCTTGGTCTCATTAAGTGAATATTTTAGGTGAAGGGGGTTTTGGAATTGTGTTCAGGGATGGAAATTGGGTTTTTTTTTTGGTAGGAAGAATGGTCACTGCAATGCTCCATTTCTTCAATTGTTCTTTACTTCTTTATTTTGAACTATATGCTCTTAGAGAATGTTGTCTTATGGCTCAGGAATATGGTTTTTATTAGTCTAATAATTGCAAGTGACTCCAAAACACCATTAATATGCTGTGAATGACAAATCTTTTGATACTAGTAGGTCCTATTTTGAATGATATTTTCTGTTTATTTAATGGAAGGGTTTGATCCTGCATGCTTTGGGGGGAAGAGAAGGCAACAAAGTTGCTCATGATCTGGCCAAGAGAGAGATAAATAATTAATTGGGTGTTTATTACTTGGTTACACGCCCCAAATTGGCTGAATGCTTTGTTGGTCTTAGCAGTGATTTGGATTGCAGGAATTCCCAACCCCCATGTGTTTCTGTGGTTCTAATTTTGTTTTTTTTTGTTTTTTTTCTTTGGCTCTGTGGTGTATTTTTTTTTCTTTGTTGCCTAGTCTGTTTTAAGTTTGTCTGTTGGTTGTGGCACAACCACAACCGTCTTGTTAAAGGTGGATTGGCAACAAGAGACAAACCCACTATAACCATCTTGCCAATAGATTGACCATGTAAAACATGTGTACACTCTCATAATATTTTTGTTGCTTTTTGTTGGAAAAGTTATGTAGTAAATCTTAGCTATATAAAAGGTGTATCAAAGTAATAGAGTTCAGATTTTGAAGAGAAATGCAATGGGATTGTTTTCCTTTGTGAGAAGATTCAATTGTTTTGAGGGCAAGATAATAGAGTTAAACTTAAATGTGATATATTTTGAGGAGAGATTCAATTATTATACAAATAAATGAGGTGATTTTAAGGCAAAAATATTTGAGCTATAATTCATCTTTTCTACAATAAAAAATGTCATTATCCTTACCATGCATTTACATCAAGTTGAAAAGGTGGAAAATAAAGCCTTTATCATAAAAGGGATGGAAATAGCTAAAATATTTTAGTATGAAAAGGATTATTCCTTTTTTATACAGAAAAAATGGAGCTTAATGGGAAAAACATTAAGGAGAATTGATAATTAAGGTTGCGTTTGGAAATGATGCAAATGGAGTGTAAATCTCGGCTCAGGGTAAATTTTTCACTCTGGTTCACTTTTGCCTGTGTTTCGCGACATTACATTTATGCATTGACAAATGATGGACCAATGCATATTTACATTGATAATAAGATGTAAAAGTATAATAATAAAAAATAAGTAAATTTTCATTCAAGTGGACTTTTGATAAAAAAAAAAAAGCATATGCTTTATTGGAATTCATGTTTGCATATCCATTACAGTTAAAAGTCTGTTTGGTAAGAAGGTAACTTTGTCAATGCAAAACTAACTCAATTTTACAATTTATATGAACCATTTTACACTCTACATATTTGCATTCACACTTATTTACATTATTTCCAAACACAGTTTAAGGCTCAGTTTGAAAAGAGTACAAATACAAATTTGTAGAATGCAAAACTATGGATCTTTTGTGATGACCTGAACCCGTTATGTAGAGAGAGAGAGAGAGATATTATTTACATTTTCTGATTTGAAATAATGAGGAAACTTTAGTGTCTAGTGGTTTTTTATCTGGTGGTTTGGCATYATATTTTATAAAACATATATATAGATACTGATTCTGATCAAAYGGATATTACCTTACTTTTATATTTTTATTTTGTTTATACTTAGGACCCAAATTCACTTAATTGTGGTTTGATCTGGTCCATAGAACACATTTTTATTTTGTTTATTTCTGAATCAAATAACACATTTTTGTTTTTCACTTTGCTTTGAAAAGCACACATCCAATAACACATTTTTGTTATTCACTGATATGTTTTTTCCTGAAAAAAAAAATCATAGTCTCATAGATAACATCCACAGCAGCAGATTGCTGGGTTACATGGTGTGACAATTGCTGTCTGGCTGTACCACTAAAAATTGCTTTGTATGTTGTGGATGAAGGCTTGGGGAAAATGTCTTATGAAGGATTAATTAATTAGTAGAGACATGCAGATCCTTGACTCAAGGTGTATGCTCTGTCACCAAGATCTGGAAACTGCTTAAGAAGTTAAGATCTTTTTATCCATTGCGCAAAGAGTAGGAGAATCTGAATTTTTCTCTTGGCATCCTTAAATATCAGTTGGTGCTTTCAGTGTTCTGTGAAGGAATACTTGCGGAGTCGATATATTCATGGCTTCAAGAGAATGGGAAAACTGGC
>NW_010729174.1:1068607-1091780 GCF_000365185.1 Nelumbo nucifera
GATATGGATCTGGTAAGCATGTTTTGGATTTAGTTTATGCTTGAACTGACTTGTTCTAGAGCAACTTTAGCAGTACTTCTTCTTACTTGACTGAAAGAAAGAGAGGCATCTTGTCCATCCATTCCGGCAATAAGTCATGGTTCTTAACACAATTGTGAATGAGAACTGGTGGCCCTYCTCTTGCAGACATGATTTTATCCACTTTACAGAAAATATGAAAATAAATCTTTTGCAGGCTCGCTATGAGGCTTCTTAGCAGACTATGGTGTGCCATCGATGGTTCTAGTGTGGACTGCTGTTTCCTGCATACCATCTGGTAGTGTTCCAAGAGGGATCCCTCGGCACCTCTTCAGCCCAAATCCATGGTCACCAGGCGCCTATGAGAATTGGACAGTAATCAAGGCATGTCCAAATCACCCTTGCATTTCCTGATTTTTTTTTTTAATGTTGATAAAGGAACAATTTGTTCTTGTTTATATTGCTTGCTGTTTTTTTCTTGATTTTCTATTTGTGCAGCCCATACAGATCTTGGTCCATTATGAAGAACTAGTACTGATAATTTGTTCTTAAAATTGACAGGAGATGCTAGATGTGCCCATTCTCTTTATAGTTGGAGCTTTTATTCCAGCAACAATGATTGCAGTTCTTTACTATTTTGACCACAGTGTAGCATCCCAACTTTCTCAATAGAGAGAGTTCAATTTGAGGAAACCACCGTCTTTCCATTATGATTTACTTCTCTTGGGTTTCCTGGTAAGCAAACCTTCTTTCATCCTTTTCTTTAGCCAATTACTGAAATCTTTTACTTAATTATTTTTACTTCGATCCATAGTACATATTAACCCTTGTTGCAGACCTCTAAATTCTTCTGTTCAAATTTCAGGTCATATTGTGTGTTCTTCTTGGTATACCACCATCAAATGGTGTCATCCCACAATCTCCAATGCATACAAAGTGTTTGGCTACTCTTAAGCACCAAGTAAGGCAACCCAAAGCACTGTTTTTTTTTTTAATTTATCAGTAGTCACTCTAAAGGAAGAAAAGCCCATATGGGTGGCTCCCTTCGGGACTCCTTTCATTTGGTCATTATTAAATAAAGAAATTGTAATTAGAGCCATATTAGTATGTGAGACACAACATATAACCATCAACATGTTATGCTTTACATCAATGAACCATGTTTCCATAAAAAAGGTTGCGTTCAAAAGAAGGTCATCTAGAATCATGAATTCGAGTTCGCATTTGTTGGAGCTTTGGGTCCATCACTTACTTGGACCCTTCAATCATGAACTTACTTAGGCTCAATGCGAAAAGAGTACTAATACAAATTCATTACACTAATAAATAATTTGTATTAGTATTAATAAACAATTACATCAAACACAAATTCATTACAACCATCATTTAGGCATGTGGCAGCGCCCCGACTAAAAGTTGCTCCCGCCCAACTAGCTACTTGACCATTTATTTTCCACGGTCGGAGGAAGAAGACGAACAAGAAGAAACTGCCGTTAATTAAGACTTCACTTTTGAAGATGGCACGGCGAATTATTGATGGTGGGTCCAGGGAAGTGCTGATCCTGAAGATCCAACGAACAATAGCACACATAACGCTGGTTTGTGTAGGTCAATCATCCTGTTCAGATTCTACCACAAAACCATGGGTCTCCAATCTCCATGGATGTTGGGTGTGCAGGGATTGAGATAAGTTATGGACGCATGGGAATTCGCATGAGCGCCTCATACAAGTTTCACAAGTCCCATCCCAGCCGTATATTGAGAATATCTCTCCCTCACAAACAAATACGAAAGATATTCCCAATACACAATACGATGTGCATGTGGGGCGCGATCTGAACTCAGTGCAGTGCATGGTCCTACAAAACTAATAAGCACCTCACTACTACAAAGATATTCCCACCACCTATGTATTCCTGCATTTTTTTTCGATTAAAAATTGTCATTTTCCAGTCCACCAAACCATTCATCGTTTGGCATTTTCACTCCATCGTGCTGGGGACAATCCAGTTTCCGTCACCATCGCTTCTTGGAGATTTTGGGTCTTTTAATCGTCAACCACCACCAGAATTAACCATGGTTGCTTCCTCACCAACTCCCTCAGAGGGACACACTAACCCTAGTTAGGTTAGTCGACGTTTTCTCCATTTCTTGTGCGTATAAATATTTACATGTCTCCACTGCAACCGGTCACCCATCACCTTTTCTTCATCCATACTTCTCTTTATATTATACACCCCTCGTCTCGTTAATCAAACACATTTTGGCCGGAAAAAGGCGAGATGCCGGTAGAAGGTGCTTCAGTTTCCGGCCAAACTGTATGTGTTACGGGTGCGGGAGGTTTTATTGCTTCCTGGATTGTTAAGCTTCTCTTGGAGAGGGGTTATACCGTCAAAGGAACTGCTAGGAACCCAGGTTGGGCAATTGGGTCTGATCTCTTTCTGCGTTGATCTCTCAATTTCTATTTCTTTTGATGATTAGGTATCTTGTTTGTTAATTACAGACGACTCGAAGAACGCTCATCTATGGGAGCTGGAAGGGGCCAAGGAGAGATTGACTCTCTGCAAAGCCGACCTTCTCGATTACGAGAGCCTTCGCGCCGCTATTAATGGATGTGACGGAATTTTCCACACTGCCTCCCCTGTCACTGATGACCCAGTAAGCTTGGGATTCTGTGTCTTCTCTTTCTTTTATCTCTGTTAATTAACGTGTTCTGACGACAACGTTGGTGGTATGGTGGTGGCGGTGAAGGAGCAAATGGTGGAGCCTGCCGTGAACGGAACCAGAAATGTAATTAACGCGGCGGCAGAAGCCAAAGTTCGTCGCGTGGTTTTCACGTCCTCGATCGGAGCTGTCTACATGGACCCCAATCGAAGCCCGGACAAGGTCGTGGACGAGACGTGCTGGAGCGACCTCGAGTTTTGCAAGAACACCAAGGTCGGAGGGCCTTCTCATTGACCATCTCGTCCATCTATCTTTCACGATAACGTTCAAACTGACTCGGTTGCATGTTGGGCAGAATTGGTATTGCTACGGTAAAGCGGTGGCGGAGCAGGCGGCGTGGGCGGTGGCGGAGGAGAGAGGGGTGGACCTGGTGGTGGTGAACCCGGTGCTGGTTTTGGGCCCGTTGCTCCAGTCGACAGTGAACGCCAGCATCATCCACATACTCAAGTACCTCACCGGCTCGGCCAAGACGTATGCCAACTCCGTTCAGGCGTACGTGCACGTGAAGGACGTAGCCCTGGCTCACATACTGGTCTTCGAGATGCCCTCTGCCTGTGGACGGTACCTCTGCGCCGAGAGCGTACTGCACCGCGGCGAGGTCGTCGAGATTCTGGCCAAGTATTTCCGGGAATATCCCATTCCGATGAAGTAAGTTCACCGTCAATCCGAGATCAAATCTACGCCCTACAAATGGGAACATCTCCCGAAATTATCAGTGGAAGATGTTCCCAATACACGATTGGGTTATGCTCTGGGGTGTTTGTGGTACTCCCTTGTGGCGCATATGTGAATTGACTGAATTCCGTCGATCCTCATAATTGTCAGCAATGGCGTCATGGTCAACATGACGTTGCAATAATGAAATACTCACGAGTCACGAGTTGGTAGCTCGTGACTCGTAACTCGTAACCTTGTCCCCCGTCATCGTTACGCCAGATCTTACGTCGGATGAGGAATAACGTGCTAACTGCCAAGCGTTTATGGGCCGGCGCACCCAAATACTTTATGGGCTTCTGATGCACTGATTCCCAGAGCCCATTATGGGCTGAGGATCATTTCCACTTGGATGGCAAATGGATCCTTTTACCTACTACTACAGTAAAACAGAATAAAATATTAGAATCTCTTTCTCTTTGGATCTCATCGTGGTGGGTTCGGGTCTCGGGTCTCGGGTATTGGACAAAGCGTAGAGATGAATCGAACTGCTGAAGACATTCTAGATTCTAACCTTTGGATTTAAAGCCATCATCTTCATCATCATTATGCCCAATGGGCTCCCAACTCTAATCTCCATCTTTTCGATTATAGGTAAATTCCATCTATTTTTCAATTATAGGTAAATTCCATCTTTTTTTAGTTAATTAATTAAACCCAAAAGAAATTTTCATAAAAAGACAATAATACCCCTTTATCTGTCTTGGTCTTTTTGAATTTTCACACAAGGAAATAATCCAAAATGGGAGCTTGATGAACAAGCACAAAACAAAGAAGAAGGCCTTCTATTTCCAGTAGTAGGTAAACCTACCTTTTACTACCTTCATGGTCTTTGACGTTGGGTTCTAAACTCCAATCAATCAATTAAAGTAGTATCCAAAAACACTTGGAGGGAAAGCATCCCCACCTACCCCCGATGTAGCTCCCTCCGTCATCACCACCAACACCCACAGTTCCAACTGGGCCCCGCCTATTCGGATATTGGACCACCAGTCCAAATCAAATGGTCCCCCGTTGGATTCTGTTTACATTACTGGAGTGGTTTCTTATCAAAGTACCAAACCCTGATGTTGATGTGTGGACTGTTCACTACAGGTGCTCAGATGAGGTGAAGCCAAGGGCGAAGCCCTACAAGTTCACGAACCAGAGGCTGAGGGACCTGGGGCTTGAGTTCACGCCGGTGACGCAGTGTCTCTGCGAAACGGTGAAGAGCCTGCAGGAGAAGGGCCACCTCCCAGTGCTCTCATCTCAGATCGACGATGCCCTTCGCATCCATTCTTGAGTGGGCTCATCTGACGTGGGCCCAACTCAACAGACAACAGAATTTGAAGGTTTTTTTTTAAGTAATGGGAGGCCTTTGTAGTTTGTACCATTATCATGGATTTGATCCATGGATCACCTTGAAAATTGTAATAAATAAACTCTTTATCTGTTTTAACATCCTAATGGGTTAGGCAGATAGGCCCATATCGTGGAGATTAATCACCATGGCCCACCATCAGGTTCGCTATGAGGATGTGGGCCCAGGTCCGGTTAAAGCCCGGCAAAGAAAGGAATCAAAGGCTGAGTCCAGGTCCAGACTCAAGAGGCTGACAAAGTCAGGAAGGAAGTTGGGCTGTCGATTTGTGGAATTGTTTTTTTTTTTTTTTTTAAATTATTCGGATTGGAATTAGACATATTTGTTGGCGATTGACCACAAATAAACTACACGCATGGAAAGTTGGTCGCAAGTCGTTTCAGGATGTAATCATAGAAAAAAAGGGTTATTTACTTAAACCTACTCTATGGTTGTGTATTATTAAAATACGCTTATAATTTGCAACCATTTATTTAATCAACCTTTCGTGAGGAATCATTTATATTTCCATTTGGGGATGATAAAGTGATCTCTTAAAATAAATGGAAAAACCGAAAAGGTGATTCAGGTTTTTTATTATTCCTGGCGGTTCTAGCATTATAAATGTTTTATGCCTTTCTCATCAGACCAAATTATAAGAGAGTTCAGATCTGTACCTCACAACGTCCCACAGTATATTCCCGCCCTACATTGGAAACATCTCCCCATCATCAGGAGATGTTCCCAATGTACGGCGGAGATGCACTATGGGACATTGTGGGGCACAGATGTGAACTCATTATAAAAGAGCTATTAGGACTATTTTTAGAATAAAAAACCCTGAATTTGAAATTACATCAGCCCGCATAGGGCACCCCCCACAGATACTCCACCATGTACACCCTAGTATGCATTGGGAACATCTTCCATATTTGTCATTGGGAGATGTGTCCAATACATAGTTGGGATGTGCTGTGGGGCACCAATGTCAACTCCCTCAATTCATGCCTTTTCATGTTGTACTCGTTGAATTCGGCTTCAGTCAGGGCAAAGTCTGTTCAAGTAGCCTTTACAGCCTTGCATTTGAGAATATCTCCCTGTTTATGTGTTTTATGGTGTGCGCATAGGCTTGCCTTGACAGAAGCTGATCTCGCACTCGTTTTAAGCAAGGTTCAAAGTATCGATACGATACACATATTGGCAATATCGTATCGGTACTTAAAAACGGCCAAAACTCTTTTTTTTTTTCAAATTTTGGTTTTTTAGAAAGCTAAAAATATATTTTTTATTATTAAAAACAAGTTAGGATTCCAAAACACCTGGAAATAGGCATTTCGAAACGTATCGTATCAATACTTTAAACCATGATTTTAAGAGATCATGTGGCCATTCCCAAACAAAAATACAAATGATGATTCATAATGAAAGTTCATTTAAGTAAAACGGTTGCACTATAAAGGTGTTTTAATAATATGCTAATGGTGGGAGGGAACAACTGAAATCCAAAACTTCAAAAGGTGTCTTCATCATCATCATCATTATAATCTGAAATTATTATACACATTTATTAATCTAGATAAAAGGCCATTACATAAATTTAGTCCCAACTATCTGGGTATACAGTTATAACCTTTACATGATGTTAGAAGCAGTTCGAGCAATAGAGAGATTCAAGATTCATAGCAAATATACCATGTAGCTGAGCATGATCACCTCCATAATTGGAATTAACATGGCACCCCACAGAGCGCATACAACAACCCATCCCAGCCGTATATTCAGATCATCTTTTCTTGACAAATATGGAAGATGTTCCTAATGCAAGCTGAGATGTATATATAAGATTCATATGAAGTATCAATATAAAACTCTGAAGGTGTTTAGTTTTGTTTATGTTTATTCAGTAAACATTTTGTACTTATATGATTGCAAAAGCGAAAAATACATTTAATAAAGACATTTATAACACATAGACACCATTAAGCACTGTAAAATATCAACCCATTTCAAAAAACTCCAAAATGAAGCTTCAAATCAACAATTCTATATATGAAAATACATTAATGACATTGTTCGGTGGTTGTAGGAAATGACCCAAATAATGTAGTCCAACCCTTAAAAAAAGGAGAAACTTCTGAAGTCCTACCAACTGACGCGGTTCTCCGTGCTTGCTTATCTACATTTCTCAACTTTAATAGATATCAAGGAATCAATTAAGAGACGGAATTTGAAGTGACTTCGGGCAGAAAGTCCACCCACTTTGTACTGAAATCCAGCCAAATAAACTTCAACTTTTAATTATTTCTTTCGGTGCGTCAATTATTCACACAAGATTTAATTACATTTTGCATTAATGTAAATGTACCAAAGTACAAGTGTGAAAAATGCAAATGTGGGTTTACCTTTTCTTTGCTTTGGAGTTTGCTCTATTTTGCTTTAGAGTTTTATTTTATTTTATAAGAAGGGTTTCACTATAATACTGAAAAAGACATGATACCGAACAAATTTAAAGCCATATGTGACCAACCAGGTGGTATTCATGAAAATGAAAATTCATGGGATGTTTTAATTGGTCAAAGCTCTTTTCCTATCATGTGTTTATGATATTATAGATTTTTCTTTACATTGTAAACAAACAAAATAACATATGAAATAAAAAGGTAAATTACCTAAAGGGAAAAATCTATGATGCCAAAAGACATGGTACCAGAAGAGTTTTGATCAATCAAATCCATCAATGAATTTGGATAAATACCGTCTGGTTGGTTATTACATTTATGATACCAGTTTATTGGTCACAAGTTTTTTAAATATGATGTCTTTCCGATATCATAGTTTAATCAGCCCCTAAGGTTTTTGAATATCATATATATATATATATATGCAAATATACATATAAATATATACATATGTATATATAAATGTGTATAGTTGCATAAATATATGTAAATATATAAAAAAAGCCCAAATTCTTGGGCCTGAGCCCAATCCGTGTAAAATTTCAGGTTGGGACGGTTTGGGCTCAGGATGGACCTGCCCAAATTATTTGCCACTGAACGATATTATCATCTAGGCAGTCACTACTTATATAAGAGGCTTCATGATTTGCGTTTCCTTTGGACATCCCTTATTGTATATGCTGATTTCTTTCTCTGCTTTGTTTCAATTATTTTCTCATGCCTGTTATGTTAGTACTATTTTGAATCCAGATTTTCTCCTCATAGAATCCTCCTCACACCTGCCTCATAGCACTTGCACCTGTGCATTGGAAACATGTCCCCATGAATGAAAACATACATACAAGTATGGAAGAGTAGAGCTGTTCACAGGTCGGGTTGGGTCGGTTTAGTAGTGTTTTTTCAACTGACCCGACCTAGTCGGGTTACCTATAGACCAAACCAAAACCGACCACCTATTAAGTAAAATCGACCTGGTTGGTTTGAGTCGATTTGGGTTTCAACCAACTCCAAGTTTGTGCAATGCACATGAAGTCAAAGTGCTAATATTATATATAATATTTCAGAATATTTTTTCTGGAAATATATATTTAAAACCAAAACATATATACAAATATATCGAAATATATATTTTCAAATTTCTAGTAATATATATCTGACATATTTCAAAACATATGTTTTTTCAGATATATTTATTATTTAAAGCTAAAACATCTATATTTAACAGATATTTTTTCACATAACTCGGTTTGTTCATCTTTGCAACCCGAAACCGATCGATAGTGAAGAAAAACCGGCCAACTTAGATTGGGTCGGGCCGGGTTGGTCGGTTTTATTTGTGAACAGCCCTAGTGAAGAGGAAATCCAAACTCTACTATTCTATCTATGTGGTATTGTTTTCAGCCCTCCAGCTACCCCTTTGGTCTGGTATAATTTTTGAAAATTTGAAGAATAGTTAAGAGCAAGATTATTTTTTGGTCAAATCTAATTGAAGAGGTAATGAAAAGTGAATTTCTAAAAATTTCACCGATAATTTAAGTAGGTTCTAAAACGTTAAGAGTATTTTATGTAATTTTTAGATACCTTAGGGGTACTTTAAGTAATTTAATCAATAAATTTATACTGCAAATAGATGGGTTTTTTGGGAGTTGACTAACTTTTCTACATTTGTGTTTCAGTAACGTGGCTTTTGTACGGTAAAACAACTTTCCCTTGGGCACCACTTAGGTAAGTGATACTCATCTAGTGGTGGGTACGTTACTTTCCCACTCCGGGGGGTGGGGATATTAAAATGTAACTAATGAGACAAAATTGTTCATTAAAAAAGTTTAAAAGAGAAAAAAACTACAAGGATAAAAATGATAATACATAAAACTTACTTGGACAAAATACACTTACCTGGGTAAATGTGACCTAGGAAATACTTATCATAAATTGTGATCTGGTCTTTTCCCGTTTGCTTTGTGGCAGGTCTAGCCATTAAAAGCCAATGCATTGAAAAGACGTGAGAAGCCTAAATCGGGCGATTTTTGGGAAGCTCTAAATGGAGCTTTTGTGATTTTTTTTTCTATTTGTTTTCACACAGAAAGACACATATTAATTAAACAGACTTCAGACTGCTTAGATCTTAATGCAAAAGCTCAATGCCTCTTTTAATTGTTAGAACTACCAGAAGATTTTTCCAAAAAAAATGCCAAATGACCCCTTAAATTATTGGACCATTTAACAGATTATCATTTTTTGTATATTTTTTAGGGAGAATGATGGTTCAGCCCAAGGACAGAATTTGTAGGATCAAAGTACATTTGGGGTAGGTGCCAAACTTGGAATTGATGCCCATACCCACCCGAAATTTGTAGACTCAAAAAGTCAAAAATCCACACTCTATTCACTCATACCCGTTCATGAATTGACATTAATTCCGAATTAACACCGACCCCAAATATACTTTTGAACCTAAAAATTCTGACCCTGGGGCTGAACCTTCATTCTCCCTAAAAAAATACGGAGATATTCTTTATTAGGGATGTAATTTGTAGGGGGCTACTAATAGACTATCTATCAGGGGCTGTAATTTCAAATTTGTGGACTGCAGTGTACTATACAATGGCACCTATGGGTATTGTGCCGGTCAATATCATCTTATCGTGCCGAAAAAATGGACCACGTACTGGTTGAATTACTTATGTTTGTGCCGGTCAATATGATCAGTGTGGGGCCGAAGACATGGACCACATAGTGGTGGAATTTCTGGTTTCAGTATATCTTGTCATTTTCACTTTCAAGTTTTCCATCATCAACCTGGTTGCTTGTGAGAGATTTGCAAAAACACATGAGATCTTGCATTAGAAAGGAAGGAAATTCATTTGAATTATCTTTCAATGTTCAATAGATTTATTTGGTCTTTTACACACAAGGATATATTGACTTGTAGGATTTATCAAAAAGTCTATCGAATCCGTTGATCCGTCAATAATTTATGCATAAAAAATGATTTTCTTTTATTCTTGGATTGGTAATTTATAAAAATAAAATAATAAAAAGCAATTATCTTACTACAATCAAGCTCAAGCTCAATTTGAATTAGATATTTGAGTTTGAGCTCGAGTTCGGTTCGGTTTGAGTCGAAAACTCAGAAGTTCAAGCTCAACTACCTTTGATTGTAGGTCTTTCAAGCAGTCGAGGTTCTAAGCCGAGATCTACCTCAATTGCCGAGGTGCCAAATCAAGGTCTCCCTCAACTGTGGAAGTGCCAAACTAAGGTTTCCTTAGTAGGTGAGGTGTCAAGCTAAGGTCTCCCTTAGTTGACAAGGTATCGAGCTGAGGTCTCCCTCAGTGACCAAGGTGCTGAGCCAAGGTCTCCCTCAGTGGTCGATGTATCATCTAGCTCAAGCTCGATTTGAATTAGAAACTTGAGCTTGAGCTCAGCTCGGATCGAACTCGACTACCTTTGATTGTAGGTCCCCTAGCAACCGAGATGCTGAGCTGAGGTCTCCCTCAATTAAAGAGAGTGGCATTCTTGTAATTTAAAAGGAGAGAGAGAGAGAGGGAGAGAGTGGCATTCTTGAATTTGAAAGAAAAAAAGCAAAAAAAAGAGAATTGGTAGAGATCGGCATTCTTATAATTTTTATGAAAAAAGGCAAAAAATAATGTTAAGTTTCATTTCCCTCATCCTCAAGGCCTTCTTAGATACTCATTTCAGCTTAATATTTTTATATAGATATGTTAAAACGAAATATTGTACAATTGAGCGTGCAAAAAAATGGATTCGCACATAACTTCCTTTTACGATTGCCATTAAAATGCCCACTATTTATATTTGTACCACCAAAACAGTCCTTTACAATTGCCTTTAAAATGCTCGTTATTTACAATCGTGCCACCAGTCATCACTTCAGCTTCTCCTCTCTCTCTCCAACGCTCTCACTTTACGATCATTGGTGTGGGGCCCTCGTAGGTTCAAATCAGCCCTCCACAACTAGACATGTTCATGGGTCGGGTAGCCCGATGGCCCGGCCCGCACCCCAGTCGGGCTTGGTCATGTAATTAGGCCCACGGGCCTGACCTCGGGCCTAACGCAGTAAGCCCGACTATGTTTCGGGTCGGGCTCAGGATTTATCAAAAAAGCCCGGCTCGAGCCCGACCCAACTCAGCATTATATATTTTATAAAATATATAATATGTATTTTATATATTATATAATATGTATTTTATATATTATATAAAACATTTATTGAAATACATATTTATAATTTAATATATACATTTTTTATTCTTTTCTTTATAATTTATCTCTCTCTCTCTCTCTCTATATATATATATATTCAGCCACTAGTATGGGCTAAATTTTGGGTTCGGGCCCAGGCCCGAACTTCGGGCTTTTTATGAGGGCTAGGATCGGGCCCAAGTTGTAGGCCCGATGGTTGGGTCGGGCTCGAGCTCAGGCCTTAGAAAAATCTATTAATATGGAGTGAAAGGCTAGCCTAACCCGACCCATGACCAGGTCTACCCACAACGTCCCACAGCACATCCCCGCTATGTATTATAAACATCTCCCTATGATGACATCATCATTTCTGATATTATTATCGGGAGATGTTTCCAATACACGGTGAAGATGTGCTATGGGATGTTGTGGGAGGCAATCTGATGGGGGGCTGATTTGATCTCGCCTTCCTTGCTTCAGCATCCTTAAATGTTACCTACAATAAAAACCAACCCCCGTGTATATATTTATGTAAAATATTTATAACAATTTAGTTTGCAATAAATAATCACATATTTATTATTTGTAGAAATAAGATATTATTTAAAATTAACTTATTTACATCAACAATTTTTAAGAAGCTATATAGTAATTAGCTAGCATATTAAGACATTAAGATAAGTTGACTTATTTTTTGATAGTTACAAATGTAAAATAGTAAAAATAATAAAATAAACAACAATTGATTTAGTAATTAAAAGATAGTAATTGCCTATTATTTTTCTTAAAATTTTGGATTTATGGATCTTCGACATTCTAAGATTTTTTTTCTCTTATATCTGATACATTTATATCAAAAACATTTCAAATTTCATTGATGAATTATACATCCAAGATTTGAAGTTTTAGAATATCATCAAGATTTTTTTTTGATATTTTGTTAAATCAGTAAAAAAATTTAAAAGTGTTTTCTTGAAAGAACAAATGGGGATTCTATGATTAGATGATTGACATATTTTTTTCCTAAATATTGTTCACTAATTCATTATTACTCAAAAAACAAAAATACAAAAAAGACTAAAAGGTGAAGATGATAAGTGAATGACATATCTATTTAAGAGTAGATGGCTAAAACACTAAAAAGGAAGATACATATTCAAGTCTCTTAATATTCTATTATTTGATATACAAAGTTTCTGCTATGATTTACTTTGGCCCTCAAATGTGCAAATATGCCTTTTAATGATCCTTGAAGTTTTATTAACAAATTCTGTATTTTTAGTAATTATTTGATTTATTTAAATTTGTTAAATATCTGAGCAAAATATTCTCAAAATTTCTCCATCTCTACACGGCAAAACATTTTTTAATATCAAAATTCCGAACCATGATTAAAAACAAAGTCGTTTTTTGCTAAGAGATTAAAAACAAGACCTATATTATTCAATATTGTACAATTACATGGACTACATCATAGACTAAAAAATTATTAAACTATTCCCAGTACCATTATCTTGACAACAAATAGTCATCCTACCTATATTATTCAATAGTCATTTTGAATCCCTTGGATATGGGTAAGCTTGTTTTCAACCTTGTAGATGTAGGACGGAAAATAGCAGTGTTTAGAAAACCAGACCAGATCAGTCAGTCGAACCGGTTAAATCGTGACCTGACCCTTTGACTGGTTTGGTTATACACTGAAAACTGTACTTTATAATAAACCAGTTAAAACTGCTTTGACTGGTTGGTTTAATCAGAAAACCATGAACCAATCCTAGTTTTATAATACCGCTCAGGTCATAAAACCAACTCTTTGTTTGCATTTATTTATGCATTTTAATGTATTAATTTGTTGCTTTAATACACACTTATTTTGAAGAAAATATGAGTTAAGGGACTTAAACCCCAGTCTTTTATTGTGAAATATATTATATGTAGTATTTATATGACCGGTAAAATATATGTGTATGCCACGTTATCATGGTTCAACCTCTAGTTTGACTGCAATCGAACCTCTAACATGTGATCTTCTCCTTTTTCCAGTTCTATGTCCAATTCAACCTCTATACTTATTATTTTGTTTATCCCATGTCTCCTCATCTTTGTTTGTAGGGGTCATTATTTGGTGTAATGGTATAAACCCAGGCTGGCAAGCGTAATAATGCATGTTTGAGTCTGAGAACAACCACTTTGTTCAAAAAGTGTCTAAGGTTAGGTCTATATCTAATCCACTCCTCTCAAGACCCCAGATAACTGGAACCAACATTGGATAACGGCCTCTGCCCCTAACGATCAACGCATATACATCTTCTAAATCATACTGATCTCCTCACTAGAATTACTTAGAGCATAACAAGGATTCGCGAGGCATCTCTCCCACAGTGGAGGTACAAGATTAGCCCTGACAAGATTGGGTTAGTTGAATGCAATAGCTATTTAGCAGGTTGTGGAACCAATAATAACACTCTATACCAGTCATAAAATACAAATGGAACACAACTTTTCACTGTCACTTAACATTTATGACTGGCATGAGGTATTATCATTGGTTTCACATCCCGCTACATAGCCATCACGTTCAACTAATCCAAATTAAGATCGGCATGCACCCTTCTCCTGTTTCAAACCTTAAGTCTCTAATAACCCATGACTAATCTGACCCTAATATAATCTGTATAAAACTACCATAATTCTACTAAATTAAACATAAAGAAAAAATTATAATATATATTATAAATAGACAAAAATAGATATCATCTAAATCCCAAATCTCAATCCATTCTGAAGAATTAACACTCCAATTTAAGCGAATTCTTTGGATCCGACTTAAAACGAGTAGTATTCAAATTTGAATAAGATCGAATCTGGTTCTAGTATGGAACACTAGATGAAGAGCTATTAGTATATGAGGCTGGAAATGGTACCAGATTATCCGAATTCAAATCTGATCCGTTTGCAATTGGATCATATATGGATCTACTCCCATCCAATCCGATTTACATGTATATGCTCATATATACTTAAAATTATATTAGATTTATCATTGACATTGGTCTCAATGTTATATTTTCACTAAATTATCATAGGCTCAAATTTTATACAAGAAACTTTCAATTCATTTTGTTCATAAATTATGATATTATGATATTAAATCATTTTTAGCTCATTTTATTATGATAGTAAAATCATTTTTAGTCTAATTTAATTATACTGTTGAAAATCCAATTATAATCCGAATTGAAACTTCTAGATATCCGATGGGTATGATCAATTCATATTCAAATATAAACAAATAAAATTCAGATCTGCCTATATCCGATTTGATCCTATCCATTTGCAGCAGCCCCCTACTGGTACATCATTCCATGGTAAGCCTTCATATTGGAACCAAATGTATCCATACCAAAAGGAAGTCTGTTATTCAATGGAGCTTTAGGACGGGAGTAAGGTGGATACCTAATTAGACGACCTAAAATCAATGCAGGTGGGGGACATGAAAACGTGGGAAATTTGGTTTCGTTGAGATGGATGTACAGAGAATGCCCCTTGCCAAATGTAAGGTTCAAAGTATTGATATGTATCGTAATGTATATATTGATTTTCAGGGTGGGCGATGCAAAATACAGCGAATTTGGGAGAATGAAGAAGTTCGAAACTTGATATTCATCAAGGAGCATGAAGATGATAGACACATGGCCCATACAAATATCACGTAACCTGAACCTTCGGCGTATGGTTGGAAGATCTACATCAGCAGATAGTTGTTTAGTAGTTCTTTTTGTTGCATAAGAGTCGGTCAAAGAAGTTAATTTGCTAGTCCATTGCCATAAGAATCGGTCATTCTATTAAGAAAGTTAGTTTGTTAGTCTGCTGCATAAGAATAGGTCAATCTGTTAAAGAGGTTAACTTGTTAGACTATGGCATAGGAATCTGTCTGTTAGTTAGAAGGGATTATCCCATAATTAGGGGCTAGTTTAGTGGTAATTAGTTTTCTTCTTGTATTTAAACACCAACAACCAGCTGAAGTGGTGTTGGAAATTAAATAAAAATCTTGTGGGTTTCATTCTCACCCTAAGTAGAATACTCTTTCAACTCTACCTTTGACTGTGACCTATCAATTGGTATCAGAGCTAGACACCATGGCTACTAACAAAGAGAGAATTGAGAGTTTAGAGGTTGGACTTGGAGGACTCCAAGATAGCTTTAGTCGTATGGAGGCAGGAATAACTGATAAGTTCCATCAGTTAGAACATGCCATCAACAAATTATTGGAAGCTCTATTCTCCAACCGTGCTGCATCGACTGCCAACAACCTCGAATTTAAGGCAAACTCGCCTACCGGGCATTCTCGCAACATGAGAGAAGAATCTCGAGACAACTCTGAAGTGGGACGACAATTGTTCTCTTCCAAACTAGCCAAATTGGAGTTTTTTCGATTTGCAGGAGATGACCCCACCGAATGGTTCACAAGAGTAGATCAATTTTTTGAATACCAAGGCACCCTTGAATCTCACAAGGTGTCCTTAGTTCTTTCCATTTGGAAGGCGAGGCTAATCAATGGTGGCAATGGTTGAGAAGATCCTATAAGGAAGAAGGCAAAGAGGTGACATGGGAAATTTTTCAAGAGGAACTTTGTGGGCAAGATTTGGTCCTACCGAATGTGAAGACTTTGACGAAGCATTGTCAAAGATTACACAGGTGGGCTCCTTACGTGATTATCAAAAAGAGTTCGAACGGTTGGGAAATCGGGTACAAGGGTGGACTCAAAAGGCATTGGTGGACACCTTTATGGGAGGTCTTAAAATTGAAATAGCATATGGGATTTGGATGTTTAAGCCAAAATCCTTGAAAGAAGCCATCAGTTTGGCTAAGATGCGAGATGAGCAGCTAAACCGTCAAGAGAAGGCTACATGTTCATTCAATAGGACCACTGTCGACTCTTCTCCAATGAAACTGAAGTCTGCTTCACCAATGAAACGACTCACATGGACTGAGATGCAAAGGAGGCGTGCTCAAGGCCTTTGTTTTAATTGCGATGAAAAATTTGTACCGGGGCACAAATGCAAAGGGCCGCAGTTGCTATTGCTTGAAGGAAATTATGACGAAAGTGARACAGATGACGAAGAGGGAGCTCACACCAACCTTCGACAAGCTACGGAACAAATACATCAAATTGGACCTTGAGGACAAGGTCCCTCTGAAAGACGGGGGCAATGATAGACGCATGGCCCATACAAATATCACGTAACCTGAACCTTCGACGTATGGTTGGAAGATCTACATCAGCAAATAGTTGTTTAGTCAGTTCTTTTTGTTGCATAAGAGTCGGTCAAAGAAGTTAGTTTGCTAGCCCATTGCCATAAGAATCAGTCATTCTGTTAAGAGAGTTAGTTTGTTAGTCTGCTGCATAAGAATAGGTCAATCTGTTAAAGAGGTTAACTTGTTAGACTATGGCATAGGAATCTGTCAGTTAGTTAGAAGGGATTATCCCATAATTAGGGGCTAGTTTAGTGGTAATTAGTTAAGTTCTTCTTGTATTTATACACCAACAACCAGCTGAAGTGGTGTTGAAAATTAAATAAAAATCTTGTGGGTTTCATTCTCACCCTAAGTAGAATACTCTTTCAACTCTACCTTTGACTGGGACCTATCAGAAAACTACAAAGCTATTTTTATGAAATACTGCTATTTTTAGGGAGTATTGATGTTTGGAATCAGGCGATACATAATTTTTACATATCACCTATCTATACCTTGAACCTTGACCATATGTAATTTCAAGCTTCAGAACTAAGATTCATTTCCTCCCATCCCACTTTGAAGAGGTGTTCTTTGGTCTCTTTTCTCTTCTGAAAAGGCAACCTTCCTTGTGATAAAAGGAATACGGTGATGATGAATTGAAAACTTCCATTAGAAACAGGCTAGGGCAAATCCAATGCATGGATAATCCTCAACCCATAATTAATTATTGAATAGTAGCGCAACAAGGAGGTGCATGTCTAAGGCTCAGTTTGGAGGGAGTACAAATTCAAATTTGTAGAGTACAAAATTTTGCATTTTATATTATTTTATATGTATTTGTATTTGTACTCTTTCCAAACTGAGCCTAACAGACAATTGTTTAACCAAACATGAAGAACGGGTAGATTATGAGTGTAGTTTCACTGTTCAAAATGAACCTACATAAGTTTGAAGGAAAGAAAAAAATAATGAAGTGTGATAATCTCCCCTGATCAGCCAAGTTGCACATATTAATTACTACAATAACACAGAATCTGAAATTAAGAGATTGAGTTCCTAATGTAATATAGGAACCAATAAACCTTTTTCTTTTTTAAATCAAACTTGCTTCTCGGTGCAGTCTCCAAAATCAAGGTACTGAAATCTAATACAAACGCACATACTACACTGTTCAGTTTCATTAGCTTACTTGAGTCCCAATCTAAAGACACCAATAGGTCAGAATTGTTGGATTGTCCTCCTCATGAGGTGGGACCCACAAATTAATAAAGACAAAAAAAAAAAGTGTAAAAGGTCAAAAAGGAAAATCAAAATGGCCTTTGTATTTTTTGGCTTGTCTTGCAAGTTAATACATCTTTGACTACCCTACAAATTGGAATAACTCACTTACTATTCTCTCAACTCTAACAGTTCTCTAAGAAAAGTATTAGAGAAAGAAAAGAGTCTTGAGAACGAAGTTTTTGAAAAGAAGAAGAAGATTTACAAAGGCTGAAATGAAAACAAATATGTTTTTCAACATCTCTTCTTACTTCCTTGTTGTTATTCCACTCTTAGTGAGAAACATCTTGTTTTCTATCCATTGTATTGATGTTTTTGTTGTTGAAATTCAAGAACTTTCTTGATGTTCATCATCTAATTATGACTAGATAGAAAAACATTATACCCATTTTCATTGTTGATAGTGGATCATTTGGATTTCGGTCCCATGGTTTTTACCCTCACAATTAGGGGATTTTGTCGTAAATCTTAATGTCTGCTACTGTTGCTTGCTTTGTGTTTGACTATTTGTTTCATTACTGCATGGTTGCTATTTCTTGTTAAAATCTCTTTGATTTGCACAAGGAAAACATTGGGATCATTCCAATAAGAATTTGCAGGTCTGTTGCTCACAAAATAAACCCATGAATCACCATTACTGTAAAACAAATTATAAATAAATTAAGAGTAATTACGTTCATTATATGTATACGTGTAGACTTAACAACCCTAGCCCACCTTAAGTCGAGTTGAACACACTTTTGCAAGTTTGCAGGACTAAAACAAAGCTTTAAGCCATTCACATCACATGTGCACATAGCTACTAACAATCATCTCATTTTTTGATAGGGTATCTATGCAACTGCTAGACAGCTTTAGAACATATCAGCATACATGCGACTAGGGGTGAGCATTCGGTTTATTCAGTTAAAAACCAAACCGAACAAACCAAATTTTATTCATTATATTAATACATATTATATATTATATATATTAATATATTTATGTATATTATAATATATGTATATGCTAATGTATTTTATATAATATATATTATATTATTTATAATAAATTTCAGTTAATTTGTTTTTTTTTTTTTGGTTAACCGAATTTTCAATCTTAAAAATCGAAACCGAAACTGATTGTTTAAAACCGAATTAACTAAACCGAAAAAATTGAAAACCAAACAAACCAAAACAAAAAGAATCAGTTCGGTTTTTCGGTTTAAACCGAACAATGCTTATCCCTACATGCGACGTACCTAAATGCCCTCCAATATGCTTTGTTGCTCCTATACCCAAAGATCAGGTCTAGACATTTCCAAACTATAAAAAATGAGACTAATATTGGTTTCCTATTACAAGTAGCACTTAGGCCCCATTCGGCATTGTTCCTGTTCCTATTCTAGAGAAATTCCTGTTCCAGAACAGGAATGGAACTTTTGGTTCTTGGGGAATAACACTAGTGTTTGGCAATTTATTCCTTAAGAACACGTTTCTATTATAAAGAAGCAAAAACAACGTTTGGATACGCTTTTAATCTTAAGATTAGTTTTTCAAATTCATACTTGAATAAGTCCTCATAAAAGTAAAAGTAATAGAAAAGGACCACATAGAAATGATGTCTTCCATTATCCATCATTTGATAATTGTTTACTACTTAAGGTTTAAAACAACACAAATAACTATCAAAATAAAAACCCAACACGCCATGAAGTAGCAACATCCACAAGCTTTAACTGCTAAAACTCAGTCCCCGTTTTGCACAACTGGTCGTTGTTGCAATGTGTTATTCAAAGGGGTAATGGCATTTTAGGCCCCAAAAGACTGAATTGGCACATGGGAAAAATTCAGCTTTACTGGTATAATGGTAAAATCTCAGACTATTAAGCATAAGAACATGGGTTTAAATATGAAAACAATCATTTTGTGCCAAAACCCCAGATATATGGGACCAATGTTTTTTAAGGTGGGAGAATCGCAAGTTTGAAGGTGGGAGAACCCAGATCAGCATGACAGTTCATTTGAATGGCTAAAACCAATGGTTCGATCTGATCAAACCACTTGAATAAATCAATACATTTTTACAATTTTTTTTTCATTAATCTGAAGAGGAAGTTCAAACCTAATACATTTTTACCATAAGCAAGCAAATTGCATGTCAAACAGAGATAATGAAAATAAAAAATAAACAAGGGTAAAAAGTACTGAGAAGCCAACTAAGCAAGGAGTGAAGGCTCTTAACTGTGCGGTAGAAAGAAGGTGAAGATTGATTGCAAGAAAACCGGCTGAAAAACGTGACTAATCCAATGATTGCAGTCTGGTCGAAGCTTTGCAATGGCTTGAGCGTGCATCGACGGTAGGAAGAACCCCACTAAACTCGATTAGGGCTCCCTTGTGGCTAAAAAGTTGTGAAATTACCATTGTGATCCCACTCAACACGTGAGGAACCTATACACGTGTTCGTTACTTAACAATGACATTGTGGGAACTGCATGTTCCCAGTTTCTTGTTCCTGCAGACTCCAAAAAAATGAGCTGGAAACGCGCTGTGCCCACTCCAAAAGAACACGGAAAGATCGAAAATGTCATGCCAAATGTGTTCCCATTCCACGGGAACATCGGGAACATGAGGAACACTCCCACGGAACGATGCCAAACGGGACCTAGATAAACTGGAAGAATGAAAAAATACACAATCTTGTCTCTAGTCACAATGACTTGGCTAGGAATTCATAAACAAGGATAATTAACCAACATCAATAATATGTTGCTTTGGAATAACCACAACGAACTTTGTATATGCAACCCATGCAGATTCATCCGTTATCACCAACCCCTACAGAAAAATCTGCAACTTAAAGGTTAAAGCACATCTATGCACATCCGTTAAGGACCTTTGCATGAGAATATTGGCATTTGATCTGAAATACATCTCAATTTGTTCTAGACACTTCAAAAATACACCTCCAGCTTGTCAAAACCAGAACCTATCTAGCTTAATTACAACAAAGGTTACCAAACTATTTGTTGATCGGCTATATGTAAATCCATATCCTCAGAACTCCTCATGCTTGATGTGGTAGGAAACCCCTTTCCCCCTGAAGAATGGATACAACAAAAACAAAAAGAAAACCCAACCCACCACATAATATTCTCATTGGAAAAAACCGAAGTACCAAACATGAGAAAATCTCCTCAGATGTGCCATGACATTGTCCAACCATCTTTGAAAAAGTTCTATCCATATAAGAAGGCCTCTTGTTTGCGCATCATTTAGTTCATAAACCCTAGAGAACTAATACCAATGACTTGCCATCTTGATTTCATGGTTCAGCATCAATTTATGTATCCATACTATTGAAACACCCCAGCATATTCAAGTATACTATTCCACTGATTTAGTTATTCAATCTTCCAAATCAAATCAACTGTTAGTGTGACATCTACCATTTCCACCTCTATTTCCTATTAGATTAAGGCACTGACTTCCTTCCAAGTGTAATCCTTGTCAGTAATAAATCTCAGAAGACCCCTGAGGTTGTATACTTTCTAAAATATAACTTTCATATTCTTTATTTATTTTACAATCTGATCCTCCATTAGGATGGTGTGTCATTCTTGTTGTACTTTATTATTCCATAGAAATCGGGAGAAGAGAAAAAGAGAAAATAGAGAAGGGAAGAAGAGAAGAGAGGAAGAAATGTTTGAGCACCAAATGTCTAGGCTGGTGGCGCCTAGGATCTTATTTATATTAGGGTGGTAGTATAATTAAAAGTAAAAAGACAAGAATGCCCTTATGACACATATAATGATAATTAAAAAACTCCCCTCAAGTTGGATCATAGATATCTATCATGCCCTTATGACACATAGATATCTATCATGCCCAACATATAATGATAAAGAACTACCTCTCTCTTGGTGGGAGAATTACACTAATTATGGCCATGCTTGCTAACTTACCCATCTTTTTCATGTCGGTGTTTAAAATCCCAGTGAAGATTGCTAACAGATTAGAGAAGCTAATGAGAGATTTCCTGTGGGAGCTGGGAGAGGAGAAGAGGGATCATAGAGTTAGCAGGGAAATAGTGTGTAGGAGTAAGTCGTGTGGTGGTTTGGGGCTTGGGAGTATTAGGAGAAGGAGTATGACTCTATTGGGGAAGTGGTTGTGGAGGTTTCCCATGGAGAAAGAGAAGCTATGGGCTAGAATAGTGGCAAGTATACATGGGCTAGAGCACAATGGATGGGACGTTGGAATCAGAGCTAGGACCACAAGAAATTCTCCTTGGAAAGTCATTCATGACCTGCTACCAGTTTTCTTCCCTAATATCAGGTATGACTTGAATTCCGGTAACTCCATAAAATTTTGGGAACAAACCTGGGTGGGGAGCACCCCTCTAAAGGATCAGTTTCCGTCTTTGTATGCTCTTTCTGACTTGAAAAATGAGCCGATCTCGTCTTTCACCACTCCGTCCTCTTCCACTTCTGGGATTGGGTGGAACTTGGGTCTAAGAAGGGATTTGAGGGACTCATACTTCGATAGTATTTCGAGCCTTATTGCACTTCTTGATAACGTTGTCTTAGACCCCACTATGGCGGATTCTAAAATTTGGGCACCTACTCCCAATGGCATTTTCTCTTGTGCTTCGTTCTTCAAAGTCTTAAGTCAGTCCACCAGTCCTACCCTTTCCCCTTTCCCTGTTGGTGAGGTTTGGTGCAGAGCTATACCCACTAGGGTTGGTAGTTTTTGTTGGGAAGCCTATCTAGAAAGAATCAACACTGGTGATCTACTCCAAGAGAAGAGACCCAATACTTTCTTGTCACCTCAGTGGTGTGTTCCGTGTAAAGCAGACGGGGAGACTGGTTTTCACCTACTGGTGTCTTGCCACTTCGCGAGGTCAATTTGGGATTGGGCTTTCTCCTTATTTGGATGCAGTTAGAATCCCCCATCAGACATGCATGGCCTTTTCTCCCCTTCCTTTTTCAAGTGGCGGATAAAAAGGGGAAGGACAATGTGGAGAGGACTAAGGACTACAGTATGTTGGACACTGTGGGAAGAAAGAAACTCCAAGATATTCTCAGAAACTCAGAGAGGAGCAGCAGATCTGAGGGCTATCATACATATTAGGGCGGTACACTGGCTGAAATCTTTGGAACTATTCACAGATTACACTGGGGATGACATGTTGAGGAAGTGGGGTGAAATTGCAAATTGCA
>NW_010729174.1:1092182-1107200 GCF_000365185.1 Nelumbo nucifera
GATTAAAAGATCGGCTAATTCCCTAACTGACGGTTTAGCTAAACAAGAGGCAGAAAGGGATTCATTGTTTTGGGCTAAGCTGTAACGTTAGTGTCTTTGTCTTTTTCTTTTTTCCTTTCTTGAAGCTCTTTGTGACTCTTGGAAGATAAGTGTGTTTGTCTTCCACTTGTAAATTTTCTATTGATGAATTAATGAAAGTGTTATTGATAAAAAAAAATCATGCCCAACTTGTCACAAAGACCATTGTGTCGCTAGTGATGAAAGCCCTTTGCAAAAACATCTGCAAGCTGCTCTCTAGAACTAACATTACACACCTTTCTTCTTTCTAGTTTCTCCCAAGCTAATAAATTATCAACTTCAACGTGCTTTGTTCTATCATGGAGGACTAGATTAGTTGCAATGTTAATGGCAGCTTTTTTGTCGCAATAAAGTGACATGGGACTACCAACTGTAAACCTCGGTTCACCCAACATGTTCTTTATTATCTATAGGACTTTTGCAACTCCATGAGACATGGCCTTGTGTTCTGCCTTTGCACTAGACCTAGCCACAACACTTTGCTTCTTACTTATCCATGTGACCGAGTTTTCTACCACAAAGGTGCAAAATCCACTAGTAGATTTTCTGTCACTCATTAATCTATCCCAATCGACATTAGCATAAACCTCAACCTTTAAGTGCCCATGCTTCTTAAACAACAAACTTATCCTTGAGAATTTCTTTAGATATCTGAGAACTCTCTTTGTAGCCTCTAGATGAACAACTTTAAGGCCATGCATAAACTAATTGAGGACACATACAACATAAGAAATGTTAGGCTAGGTCATTGATAGATATAAAAGTCTTCCAACAAGTCTTTGGAACTATTTCACATCTTTTCTAGGTTCTTTATTACAATCGCCCAATCTATGATTTGCATCAACAAGAGTGTTAGCAAGCTTCACCCCTAGTTTACTTGTGTCTTACACAAGGTTCAAAGTATCGGAAACGCCAAGTGTATCGAAAAGGCAATTTTAAGAGACGTATCGGGATATGCCTCGGATACGCATGTGTATCGGAGAAAAACTAAGATATGCATAGATACGCTTGGAAATACTATAAATACTTTAATAAATCATAAAAATACATCAACAACACTAAATATAAGACCTCAATGAGGTGTATATACATTAAATCAATATATTTTAATGGTTTTATGAAGAAATATATTGTAGTTAATTATAATTTCATTAAAAATCCTATGCTTAACTATAATTTATAAATTATAATTCTTAAGTTTTAATGTTTTATGGATGGAAAAAACCCAACTCTCCTATCCAACCATAAAACATGCATTAGCACAACTTCTAAGTGAAAATAAAATCAATAATTATTTATTATTTATTTCCAAAAATTATAAAAAGTAAATTAACATAATATAATATATTCAAAAAATAGTTATTAAAGAAGGAATTTCAATTGCTTTGTGGATATGATAGATCATCCATAGAATTATAGTATACTCAATCATTGTGATCAAATGATAAAATATAATTAATTATTTATTTATTTTTTAGTTCTAAAAATATAAAAAATAATAATTATTATATAAGAAATTTCAATTGGTCTGTGGATATGATAGATCATCCATAGAATTATAATATATTCAATTGTTGTGATATAAAAGAAATACTAAAGAAGAAATTTCAATTGCTCTAAGGATATGATAGATAAATCCATAGATCTAAAAGATATTTAGTCTTTATAGGCAGAGAAAAATTACATTTTCAAATTTTTTATTAATTTATATTTTCCCCAAATATCTCCATGAACTTTCCATAAATTTATTAATAACACAAAAAATTAAGATTTTGAATGTAAGAAATGTAGATCAACATAAATTTAAACATTCAAGAAAAAAAGGAAATCACAAGATATTATAAAAATTTGAAAAAATCCTATTTTTTCAAAATTTGAAAAATTTTCAGAAAAATTAAAGATTCACACTTGTTTCTTGCAATTTTTTGCAAATCTCACTCTATGAATGAGGTTTAGAGTTTGAGTCATTTGGGGGTGAAAGAAGGCTTATTTCAGGGAAAAGAAGCTTGCTTTTCCCCTTTTTTTTCAGTTTTTGGTCGTATCTTTTTCGTCGATACGCTACTGATACACCTCGATACGAGTCCAGTATGCATGAAAAAAAGATGAGACGTCCGATTTCCATTCGTATCCCATATCTGTTTTTCAAATATACGAATCAAAATTTTAAACCTTGGTCTTATAAGAGATCTAGGATATATTTCCTTTGTGAATTTTTTTAAAGTAGGCAACCTCAATTCCAAGGAAACAACATAAGAGAGCCGGATCCTTCGCTTCAAATTGAGTGGCCAAGAATTCCTTCTGTCTCTATATTTCTGAGGTCCAATCACTAGTAATAACTATGTCATCAACATAAACTATCAAAGCAACAATTTTCCCTTTCTCCCTTTTCACAAAGAGAGTGATATGATTGACACTGTTTGAACCCCATCTATTGCACAACCAAATGAAATCTACTAAACCAAGCTCCTAGTGACTATTTCCAACCATACAGAGACTTCAACTTGCAAACCTTCTACTCACTGCCCTTAGCACAACAACCAAGAGGTTGAATCATGTATAACTCCTCTAGATCACCATTAAAAAAAGCATTCTTGAAATCTAACTAATGAAGATCCTAGTCCAAGTTAGTTGCTAATCAAAGGACCCTTCTTTGCAGAACTTGTACCTCTTGTAGCTGATGCAATCAGTTCACTCCTACGAGCATTCATTGCATTCCTTCTACTCCCCTCGAAGTGAACTAAGGTATATACCTCCTATGTAAAAGGGAAGCCCTTTCTACCCAAAATCTAAAGTCTAATGGGATCATATATATAGGATTCAAACCTAACAGAAAAACAAGCATCGTTGCTAAGATACAAACTTCTTATAGGCCTTCGCATCCTCATCATTCTTCCGTCCAATGTTCAAATAATGATCTAATTTCTTCCAGATTGAGGTAAGAGTTGAGTAGTAAATAGACAAACTACGTTCCCCAACTTGCATGTGGAGGGCTCTGCTTGCAAATGATAAATCCTATCGTAGTGCCTTTGCTCTGAATATGTAGACTCCACTTGTTTCCAAATTTCACGGGTTGTATCAGCCCACATAAAATTCTTCCTAATTGATAGCAGGATAGATGTAAGAAGTCAAGACATGATCACACAATTCTCTTGATCCCACTTGTCATGTTCAACAGTCCTAGACTTTGGTTCCTTCACTTTTTCAATAATCTAACCAGCCTTACCTCTAGTCGTGATGTATAATTTAATCTCCTTGGACCATGCTAAATAGTTCAAACCATCCAAGGGGTGATAGTCATGGGGAAACTCATGTTGTCAAGTCTACCATTCAGTTCTCTCTGACTAGAGGTAATGCCAGATATAAAAAAGAACAAAAGAAAAGACTGCTGAAGTGATATCACCTTTCTACTTCAGCTGTAGCACCAGTTCAGATAATAAAAGAGAACTTCACACAAAGAACAACACTATGCCTTACCAAAAGCAGATAACAGGCCACTCAATCACCAAACAAGGACAAATTGATATTGTTACTAAGAATACAGGTCATACTAGACCTAGAGATTGAGCATGCCTTACTACAATTGGATCACATGATCCACACGAGGGATTAAAAGGCTTTTAAAAGCCCTCATAGCATTCAGCCACCACAACTAATAAGTTTTGTTGGTGCTACAACCAAGAAGAAAAGAGAGGAAAGCACCTGAAGCTGTTTCATACCAGGTTGAGTGGAGTTCCTTGAACTTTCAATCCCAAAAGAGGTAAGAAGAAAGGAGTAAACTTGATTGGACTAATTTTAGGTCCCAGAAATATGCTCTGATACCATATTATTCCCCAAGAAATAAAGGGAGGAAGAGAAGATAAAGAGAGAAGAGAAGAAGAGAAGAGAAGAGAAGAGAGGAAGAAATGTATGGGAGCTAAAAGTCTAGGTTGGTGGCTCCTAGGATCTTATTTATATTAGGGTGGCAGTACAATAAAAAGTAAAAAGACAAGAGTGCCCATGTGGCACATATAATGATATAATTGGCATGGTTAATATCGCACAACTATTTTCGTCTTTTTTCATCATCATGAAATTTTGTTGAACAGCACCCTGTTTTCCATTCCCTTTTAAGTCTCATTTTCCTCTTCAAAGAAGACAGTTTTTGCCTTTCTTCAGACCTTCAAATGAAACATGTAAGAGCTGGCTGAATTTCATTATTTTTGACAAAAGCATTACAGATATGCCCTTTCTTTTCATAACCAACACTTCCTACCTCTCCAGCATCCAGTACTACCATATTCTGCAGCAGATCATCACTTGGTTGGTCCACCTATCCCTCCAGTAACAAAACTTTCTAAGTTCTTCACTTGTGGGCACCTGTATTTTGTCCTCACTCTTTGATTGAATTAGAGGAGACTTATTACTTAGTTATAACAAAGAGAAATAAAAGAGGGAACAAAGGATTAGATTGATATTCCAAAACCAACATGAGAATGCTTTCAGTAGATGGTGGCTGCAATCTGGTAAGTTGGGAGCCTGGATTTATAGACAGCCCATAAGGGAAATCCACAATATAACAAGGGAGATCGGTGCATGCTTCAAATGGACAAGGAAATCAGCTAATGGTTTAGCTGACACGTTGGCTAAACAAGGGACTGTGAGGGAGAGTATGTTCTGGGCAGTTTTGTAAGAAAGATTACTGGGGCTCAACACCTACTTAGGGGTTGACAGCTGTACTTAAATCTGGAAAGTTATTTTTAAAGTTATCTAATGAAGTTACCGTTTCCAATAAAAAAAAAATCCAAAACCAACATTTAATCACCTTCCTCCCCATCATTCATTTGCACACAATACCCATATGGTCTTAAAAAAGCCAACAGTTTTAACATTCATCTCCTTCACAGATCGATCTGTTGACTGTAGCTGAGTGAGGACATCAAAACCAGCACTATTTCTCACTATCTACAACTCCATACCAGATGACATTAGAAGAACTTTAGTTGAAAACACCTATCCAAATCCCATCCATTTGCACCTACTGCAATCCAATGCAAAATAATCAATTGACCAGGTAACAAAGAACTATTATAGGGCTTCTCATCTTTGCAACTTGGTGCTAGTCAATGGGCCAAATATTGTATTTATTCTGTAAGTGCTTCTTTTCCTTCTTTTCTTTTGTTTTTCTGGCATATGATATATTCAATAGGACAAAATGTCCCATTGAATATAGACAAAAATAATTATGCTAAAACAATTGTTTATCTCTCTCTCTCTCTCTCTCTATATATATATATATAATGCATACACATACACACAAACACATATATGTATGTATGTATGTAGAATACAGAAGTAGCTCATGACATATTGCACACATTAAAGCATATTAACGTCCTATTTTTATATTCCCTTTCTTCCATCAAAGATTCTATTCTCTCAATGTGTCTATTCTTTGTTACACAGTCTGGCTTGAGAACTCAGGCTCTGAAAAGGCCTTAGGGACTCTTAGCTATCAGCTCTTTCATCCCTCATTGAATCCTTGGAAGGGGTTTCCTTGATTTTTTTTTCCCTTGACAGAAGAATTTGGACCCCTCATCCTTCTGAGATTTTCTTTTGTGCCTTTCTTCTGTCTTCTCTTGTGGTAATACAACTCAGTTGGGTCCTGTGATTGCTATGGAAAGGACTGGTACCTACCGAAATTAGAGCTTTTCGTTGGAAAGTGTATCATGTGGAAATAAATACCTGTTAGAATCTCCATGAGTGAAGGCTTAATTGGTAGCTCTCCTAAAACATGTTCTGTTTGTAGAAAAGGTGGTGAATCCATGAATGAAGGCCTAGTTATTCTTTCTTTTTTTTTTCCTTTTATTTTTCTGATTGGTATTTGGGGATTTGTTTTTCTCTCTGTTTGGATGCAGTTGGACCTGTCCAGGAAATGTGGAAAGCATCTTGAGTCCTTTCTTCTCTCCACCAAAAAAGGGAGTATCTTATGGAGCTAACAGGGGCACCTATATTGTGTATTTGTGAGGAAAGGAATGCTATAATTTTCAAAGAGAAATATCAAAGGAAGCTATAGTTGAAAACATTCTCATTAGGGTGCCACTTAAACTACTGTAGAGATGTAGAACAATAATGTGGTCCCCACTGCTGTATGCCTGTTTATGTTGCTTAGTTGGTAGTTATTTTCTGTTATCTTTTAGCATATGTAAGCAGTAGGGGTAATTCTGGTTTTTACCCTGTTTTAAACCATTAATATAAATAGTTGAGTGGGGCGACAATCTTAGTTATGACCCCCACTCTTCTTTGATTTTCTCCTCTTCGTATTCTCTCTTCTCATTCTCCTCTTCTTCTTCTTCTTTTATTCTCAGCTTTCTTTCTTGTTTATTTTACATTAAAACTAGGACTGATTGCAGTCTTACCAGACAAGTACTAGGAACATCTCATATTCCCTTATGGATGAAGTTTGGGAAAGTCTGACTTGCTCTTGGAGTTGGGGGTGTTTTAGAAACATGGGTGGATAATTGCCACATATTCTGTCAAGACCTATTGGTACTGGGGACTCAACAAGGGCATAATTATTGGTAGTCTTGCAAGGTTTAAGACTGGCTAAAGATTTGACTTCTAGTTGCTTGATGGTGGAAGGGGACTCTCATATAGTAGTTAGATGATTGAGAGGAAGATGCATGGATTCTTGGAAAAATAGACATGTTATGAGAGAAATCAAATACATGGCAGAAGAACTGAAGACAAGCTTCTATTGAATTCCTAGATCTGCCAACAATTTGGCAGATAGCTTACTACACGAGGAGAAACCAGAACTCAATTTGTTTTTAGAGTTTGATTACCTAAATTGGCAATATGTACAAACAGTGGGGTGGCTAGCAGGGGCTAGGCCAAATATAGGGGTGTTTAGGCACTGCAATGTAATTTCTTTATTCAACCAATAGAATTTCAGCTAGTGATGAAAAAGGTAACACTGCAGTAGCTAGTATCATGAGTCATAACCTTGAAAATAGTGAGCATTCTCCATTGTCTTCTTACTGTCTTACACATTCATGAGCCATTTCCCTATCCCTGATGTTTGCCTAATCTTCCTATATCTCAAAACAAACAGATTCAGGAATTAACTCTTCCCATTCACTTCCATTCAGCATAATACACAGAATTACCACCCTCTAATCTTCACTGTAGCCCTTTCTCACTAGCATCTCTTTTGTTAGACATTTCTCTTCTTCTGCAACCCAGGTGAAGAATCTAATCTTAGTGGGAGCTGCTCCTCCCAGACAATCTTACTAGGAAAGGAACCTGTCACAACATTTCTCAGCCCATATAAAAGGACCTCTAACTGAGAACAGCCTTTTTTTATCGGCAACTAACTGAGAACAGCCTTGATTTTGACCATTTCCAACATCTTCAGTCCAAGCAATGAAAATTAATCCTTTAATTCTGCACCCTGTTCAATAGATCTGATACCTGGGCCACCTCTGGTTGTTAAAATTTCTTCCAAAGGAAGGAGACAAGGAGTCCAGATCACTGAATCACTCTGTCTAGTGTGGGAAGGTGCCACTGAAACATCTTTGCTTATAGTTGGCCACCTCCAGTTGTTAAAATTTCTTCTAAAGGCGGAGACAAGGAGTCCAGATCACTGAATCACTCATCTAGTGTGGGAAGGTGCCACTGAAACATCTTTGCTTATAGTCATCAAAAACATTCTGGATATAGTTCTTTTAATGGTCTTTCCTCACACCATGGATCATTCCAGAAACTCAACCTACTTCCATCCCCTACATTGTATTTCACACCCTTACAAGAAGGAAAGCCTTGTAAATACCTTTCCATACTCCTCATCCATAAGGGTGGGTTTGGTTCATAAGCATCCCAACCATTGGCCTGGACACCATATGTTTCTGCAATCAGCATTCTCCATAGCTCACTTGGTTCGATTAAGAGCCTCCAGAACCATCCACCCAACAGAGCAAGATTGAAATTCTCATTTTTCTGATTCCCAACCCTCCATACTTGATTGGCTTACAAATCTGGTCCCAGCTCACCAACTGATAGTTGTGGGTATCCTTCCATCCAATCCCAGAGAAATATCTCATTGATTTTTCTAGCTTCTCAGCAATCTCCATCAGGATGGGGAAGGGGAACATGTAGTAGACTGGAATGCTAGCCAAAACACTTTTAATGAAAGTTAACTTGCCCCCCTCTTTGATAGATATCTGAATTTCCAATAGGACAATATTTTTCCCACTCTTTCCACTACCGGAGGCCAAATACTTTTTGATATGCACCTTGCCCCTACTGGAGCCAAATCTTGCAGGTTTTCAACCTCCCCCATTGCCATCATTTCACTTTTAGCTAGGTTGACTTTTAGTCCTGAATCACCTCAAAGCAACATAGGATGATAGGAGTACCTTAATTAATAACTTGCTCTGATTTTACATCACAAAAGAATAGTGTGTCATCTGCAAACTGAAGGAGGATTCTTAAACCATTTCTTCCAACTTCAAAGCCTTCTAGACATCCCCCACCAATAGCGCTATCTGTCATCTTGCTTAGACCTTCCAACAACTATGAGAAATAACAAGGGTGAAAATGGGTCCCCTTGCCCCAGCCCCTGGAACTTCTGAAGTTTCCTCTTGCAAGGCTAATGAGAGAATGTAAGATCTTACTGTGGTAACACACACTTTCATCCAGTTTCTCCACTTCTGCCACAAGGGCGAAAGTGGGTCCCCTTGCTTCAGTCCCTGGAACTTCTGAAGTTGCCTCTTGCAAGACTGTTAATGAGAATGGAAAGTCTTGCTGTGGTAACACACTTTCATTCAATTTCTCCACTTCTGCCCAAAGGGAAAATCTATTATGATGGAAAGACATGTGATACCAGAAAGGATTTGACCAATGAAAACCCCTGTGAACTTTGATGAAAACCCACATGATCGGTTACCACTTTTACGGTGCTAGTTGATTGGTTATAGTTTTTCTGGTATCATGTCTTTCCGGCATCATAGTCAAACCCCTACCCAAAATGCATTCTACCCATCATGTAAAACAAGGAAGCCCCGTTCACTTGAGCATAGGTTTCTTTTTCTGATAAGTACATTTGATCATAGGTTTTCTCCAAGTCAATTTTGCATACAAAGCCTTTTCTCTCACTCATTCTTCTTTGTTTTTTATCAGCAAGACAATTTTTCTTGTTGAATTTATTAACTTATTGGCAATTAAGACTCCATCCTGAATGCTTGTTATGTACAATAACCCCTTGGAATATAGAGATAATAGAACCCATCACCACTCTTAATCCTGATGTTAGCATTTTTTCAATGATCTTATACACACTTCCCATAGACTTAGCCTGTAGTGGAGGTAGTAATCTTATACATGCCAAACTTATTGTCTGATGTGATAACACTTAAGCGCTAGGTCGACTGTTGTTGCTTGTAGTAGAGGTGGATTAGACCTTTTAAATGATATGGTATTTTGCCTATGTTGAAATCCATAGGGAGTTGGGCCCAACCACATCTTACCGAGCCCAACTGTCAAAGTCATTGTATCCCAAGGACAACATTAGCTCCACTTAGCTTCAATGGGTACAAGTCAACATTGAGTTCTTGTCCTTAGACCTAAAGCCCAACATCTTGGCAATAGCCCATCACAGTCATGGCTATTACTGTAAGCTACGTAGACTGAAAAGGGATTTGTGGGTTGTACCACAAGGTCCATCTGTATAGTAAAGTCCATTGTGATGAAATTTAATGTGTTGCCACTGGCTATGAGCATAGACACTTTCTGGCCCATTAATTGGCCTTTCACTCTCATGGTTTGAGGGAAAGCTAGGCCTGTCAAGGCCTGAAGAGAGATCTCAGTTAGCCTAGGGCTCATTGGATTTCACAAGTTCAACTGGCAGGGTCTGGTCCAAGTAGTTGGACCCATTCAGTTCATCCACATTCTTTGGTTGTAGCAAGAATACCAAGATTTACAATTATGGCCTGATGTGAACTTTTTCTGACAAGTAGCATAAACTTATCCAACCATTTAGCAGGGGTTGGAAGGAATGGAGTATTTACCTTGGAGGTCGTTTTCGGGTAGTTTAACCACTCTTCTTGGATCCTGGCCAAACTGGTTGCCGCTATCATTGTCATGAGCTTCCAAGCTTTAACCTCCAGGAAGGATACTTCTCTCAAGCCTCCAACAAAACATCAAACTAGATCCTTTTCAGGTCAGCCATGGACTCATGTGGCCAAGTTTTCAAACTCAACAAGCCAATATTATATTTCTTACAAAGCTAGTTTGTTGAAGTTTTGAGAAAATTTCATCGTAATCTTCATAATTGGATGGTCCAAACCTTACACAGATGGCCTCAGTGAAATCCGGCCAAGTCAAATGGGGGTGTAAACGTTTACCACTAGCAACACAGTATAGCCTCACCATCCAGATCTACCCCCGCGAAAAAACAAGATTGTCAAAAAGAGGACAAACTATTGGGGGTGTCAACGGTATTCAAAAATCCAATTTCGAATTCGATATTTGGTATAATCAAATCAAATTTGGATAATTCGAATATTTAATTGGTCGAATTCGGATGTCCTATTCTTATCGAATAGTTAATCGGATTCGAATTCGGATATGACCTGATTCGATTCGATAAATATTCGAATTCGACCGATTATTTAATTCTTATATATAATATATAAAATATTTTATATAATTTATATATAATAATTAAATTATATAAATAATTTATATATTTATATACTTTATATCAATAAAAGAATTATTTTATATATTAATTAATTATCTAAAATATTTAATTAATCGAATCAAATATTCGAATATTTAATCGGATTTGAATTCGGATATTAATTTTCAATATCCATCGGATATTGAATCGAATTCGGATATCGGATTTTCTAATCGGATTCGAATTCGGATATTGCCTTATCCGATTCGAATTCGATCCGTTTACACCCCTACAAACTATGAGCCTTTAAATACTAGTCTTACAATTGAGCCCAGAAACAATGTACCTTGTTCACCCCTTGTTTTGCTAACTGGTCTGCTAGACCATTAGCCGATCTTGGAGTCCACTGAATTACCAAATGCATATCCATTGAAAATCTTCTAAACTTTTTTTATTTCATTTCTGAAATACCAAGGAGTCTTTTCACTCTGTTTCAGCCAGCTTATCACTATTTTGGAATCTTCTTCAACAACCAGCTTTCTCACCCCCAACACCATAGCCTTTTGCATTCCAAAAATCACTGCAGCCAGTTCTGTTGTTACGGAATCACTCATTCCAATAGGGCCTGAATACAAACCCACAATATCTACACTTTCACTTCTTAAAACCCCTCCAATTCCTAACGGACCCGGATTCCCAAAACTGCTCCCATCGAAGTTTAGCTTAAGGAGGTCTAACTTGGGGGGGGGGGGTCCCAAAATCCCTTAAAGATTTCTTCTTAGCTGACGAAAATGCTGCAGTTGTTCCCCACTTCCTTATTATGTCATCAAAAGTAAGTCTGAAAATAAACCCAATGACTTAACCCAGAGAGCCACTTTTTCCATGACTAATGACCTGAATCACAGAAACTTGTAGAGCATCTTCTAAACCAACCAGGATGCTAGATTCGCATGGCTCCCAAGGATCCAAGGACTTAGCCAGGTTGACCCTTGTTCAAATTCTGGACTTGTTGACAACTTCACTAGATAAGATCTTCTTTGACCAACATTTTAACAACGAATCCTTCTCCAGCTATTTTGAAGCACTCCACTCTTTGCTTTGATACCAAATTGATACATTACAGTGATCCAAATTTCCAGGAGGAAAACAAAAAATTCTCGAGTTACTGATTTAAACTTGCTTGCGAGTTCTTTTTTTATCAGTGAAGTACTAAAAATCACCCAAAAATAAACACAGTTATGGATTGAAATTGTTAGTCACCAGCATTTTCTCCTTTTACAAGGGAAAGGATCCTCCGGATGAAAAGGACTAGAAGGTGATCCCCAGTTTGTTGGGTGACTCAGGGTACTCTATTTGGTCTATTCCTGTTTTTGAGAAAGGAAACAATACAATTTATGCTTATTATACCTTTTTGCATCAGGACCAGGTTTTGATCTTTTTTATATACTAGTAAATGTTCATTATTTGTTGGATGCCTTGCCTTACAAAAAACTAATAACAAACCAAATACTAATGCTTTCTGAATTTCCTCATCACATTAAGAAACTGAAAGAAAACTAAGCAAACCAAACCCACTCATTTAGGGCAGGGGGTGTGGAGGAGAAGAGGGACTCTTGCTAACTAGTGATGACTGAAATATGGAGAAGATCAAAACCTCCTAATAATTTGAACCAAACAGCACTAACATATGTTTCAAGAATAGTTAGAAGAATGGATTTAAACCTAATCAGATTTAATCACCCAACCAAATAATACAGAAATTTGAAGGGTGGTTGGAACTGAAAAACAGATTTCAAGATGGAATGGTTAGAAAACAAAAATTATTAAATTCATTACAAAACTAAGTGCTAAAGCCCTCAAAATATCCAATCAAAAAAATCTAAGGCACAGATAAGAATAGAAAAGATTACGATCCCTACCAAACAACTAGTTGAAATCAAGAACTGTTGAAGATTATCCAGATCTAAGCACTACTGACAAAAACATCAAAGGAAATTGAAGAAATAACAAAGTTTTGAAGAATTCTGAAACCTACCCCAATTCAGCTAAAGAATAGAATATGCACTTGGCTTTTTTTTTTTTTTTGAGACAAAGTAACAGAATTTCATTAGATAAAGAGGTGTACAACACACATGGGAAGCCCCAGAAGCTTACACAGGAAGCAGCCTATCACTGCATAATACATCCAAAAGAGAATCAAATTTGGCTAGGCCATCTGCAACAGGATTTAGCTCCTTCAGAATCTAGGTCAAGTTTGCATTTAAGCACTCCAGAGAGTCCCTAACTTCTGCCAGAAAATCGCTCGATCTCCATGGGCCACCCTCCTTTTACCTTAGCCATTTTATGGTATTTTCTGAATCACCTGCAATGGTTAAGCTCTGAAAACCCAGGTTTCTCACTATCCTAATTCCTGTAGAGCAGCTAACACTTCAGCCTTAGTAGAACCAGCAATACCTATTGGAGCACTACAAGCCCAAAATATATTACCCCTTTCGTCCCTTATAATGCCTCCAATGCCAGCTATACTAGGTTTGCATGAAGCACTTGCATCAAAGTTCAGAGTCATCCCTCCTTCCCATCTAAAAGCTGGCTCTCTTGAAATATTTGGGGGAGAAGGAAAGTAGAACAACCAAGAAAATTGATGTTGATCAGAAAGAAATCCCAGTCTATGTGATTGAGGGGTTAAGAAAACATGATTAACAGTGACTGCAACTCTGCAAGAAACAGCACTGCAACAAAGACCAAAGTCGGTTCTTCTCAAGAAATAACAGTTCGAATTCTTAATTTGAAAACCATCAACCTAACTTTATAACCTACATTTTCATGTTTCCTAACCTAGTAGAACTCTTAGAAGTAAAAAAATCATTATAGCAAATATGTCTTCTTGCTTTACAAGTTTCTTCCAACTTCCTATTTATTCCCAAGCACAAGTATAGAAACTAATCACAATAAGAACCACTTCCCCATCAGATAGAAATCTAACATTGCTAAAACATATTATATCTCCCTTCATCTCATTTGGGCCCACGTTGGGCAATACCAAATTACCAATCATATAGAGAAAGATTGATCTCCAAATTGCTTGCCAACTCAATTAGAGGCCTCAGTAAACAGTTGGGAAGTAAATATGTGTAACGCCTGGAGAATAAGAAGTTAGAGTCCAAACATTGGGCTGAACGAGTGCTCATATATTAGGCTGGAATCAAGGACCCCACCAGTGTCCCATACCAGCTTGTCCTCTCTAATTTTTCACATGAAGACTTGTGGAAGAAATGGAGAGAAGTGGGCCAAGTGGTTGAGGATATTAAAATTAAACTTTGATGGAAGTAGTAGGAATCTGCTGAATTAAAAAATATGAAAGAAAGTAGTTTCTTGAAGAGAGAAGGAAGAGAGAAGGAGAAGAAGATAAGTTTGAAAGAAAAGAGAACAATGATCTGGCCGCCCCCTTCACTTATTATTTATACTAAAATAATAAAATAGTACAAAGACAACTATGCCCTTATAGGGCGGCAAAACATAAAACAGCATATATAACACACAAAAACATAATAAAATTTGGACTCACATAACTACTGTGCTCCCCACATCCTATCTAACAACTAACATAAAACATCTACTCAGAAAAACATCATAAAACTAATTAATCTTCAACACTCCCCCTCAGATGTAGACCACACACTCCTGATGTAGACCTCCTGCCATCTAAGCATCCTGCCCAGTCTGCATCTGTATAGGATTCTAGCATCAGATTCTCATGATTTGAGAAAAGACTGCCTCTGCCAAGGTGCTTTTTCAGATATGCAAGTATTCTCTCAATAGCTTCCCAGTGCTGAACCTGAGGTGCATGCATGTACTGACTCACAACACTGACAGCATAAAAAATATATGGTCGTGTCATACACAAATACAGTAGTCGGCCCACCATTTTTTGATATCTCCCCACATCCTTTACCAATTCACCATCCACACCATTAATTCTATGATTTGGATCTGTTTCGACTGCTGCTACAGTAACCCGAACCAGCAAGAGGAAGAAGAAGAAGAAGAGGAAGAAGAAGAGAAGAAGAAGAGGGAAAAGAAGGGAATGTCGAATCTGATGGGTAAACCCTATCAGTCGACCCCTTAATTAGTAATTAGTCTCTAATAATTTCTACAAAGACTAAACTGCCCTTACTTAAGTGTGGGGCAGAGTGTCTCTAATAAAACTGCCACATAAGCATACAACTTAACAAAGATAAGATGACTAAACTACCCTTATTCGGCTCACTTTAACACTCCCCCTC